>KZ809548.1:63208-77416 GCA_000696205.2 Oncopeltus fasciatus
ACTTAATATATATATATATATAAATATATATATATACTTATTACATATATTTATTCTTTTAAAGGCGTATCACGGGACAATAATGGGTGGCAAAGTAGCATATCTAGAAAATTCATTCGTCCATGAATGAATGGATTTGATTCAGGACAAATCCTACTTTAGTTCGGAATTTAGAAATGTTCCACCAAAGATTGTATTAAATTGCAGAGGTGGATTAATTCCACTTCCTCTTTTCTAGTGCATTCTTTCTTGACATCCTAGAGGTATCTAAGTACAACTATAAAATGAAATAATAAATATCTCAATGTATATATAAATATATAGACAAATATTAATACAGAGACAACACTGATTAAAAGGCTACAATTTAATTATTGTAATAAACATATGCTACCAGTATTTAGTAAAAGATTCATATCACATTGAACAGAAAATTTTTGCTAGAATAGAAATATTTCGGAGATCCAAAGTTGGAATAACATAATAAAAATATTATAAATCTAAAAATGCAAGAAAAAAACCAAAATATTTCTTACTTCCATGCGTTCTTAGGAAAAAAAATTAAAAACTTAATTTTCAAATAAGCTGGTACTCTACCAAACTGGTAAAGTGGTATTCCCAAATATGAAAGTGGTCAGATGCCTAACTTTAGATTACTTTAATAGGAATTACCCCTACTTGCCAACCCCACTCCACTACATGGATAGGTAATCTCCAAATTTTTGTCAGTCTTCATTTACCTTTGGAAGCATACTTGCCTTACTCCAGCCAAACAGCCACCCAAATTTGGCAAAGAACTTACTACTACAAGATTAGCACTCCAAATGAAAATGCGTTTGTCATTATTTCCAGATCTTTAGCCAATCTGACCGCTAAAGAGACAGTAGATGAATAATTCTGACAGCGCTCTAGAGTGTGTGAAACAGTTCTAGACTCCAAGAATCTTAAAAGTTATGAAATGTCATAGATTATTCCGTTATGTTGCTCTGCACATTGCATATCGCTGGGTAACAATATATTTCTTTTTTCCACCTAAATTACTTGTTATTTTCATTTTATTGTATAACTTGTCTTTATTAACATGTATAAAGATTGTGTTCTAGGTATATTGTAGGCAGCTTTTTTGGAATGGGATATAGTTTAGGACCAAATCACAATGAAAAAATGTATGTAATATTTTTCCATTATTTACTTCTACTAAACCTTTTTGAAAAATGTTATTTCTATATTCAAGAATGTTACATATAGGGCAGTAAAGGTTCTCCTTGTTTTTATAAAGGAGTTATATTCTCATTTATGCAATAGTTGATAAATTATTCTATTTATCATTCTTTAAAACAATATAAATAATAAAAATAAATAAATAAAACAACCCAACAATAGAAAGGGCATAGCGAAGATAAAATACGAATTTTTGAGTTTTTAACCTAAAGTTCTACTACTTCTCTACTAGTAAGTTGATAGGGCACTTATATGAATACTGACAAATACGTATGGCCACACAATCCAAAAATCTTAATTGCATACATTCTAGTTATTGCATGTAAGACCATTTATCTTTACTACCAAAACGTATTCAATGCAAAANTAGGAAATGGGGACTTCAAAAGCAAACTTACAGAATGTAAATGAACTTTAGATACTAAGTATTAACTACATAAATACTCTATATAAACTAATAATAATGGCATAACAGATTTTTATTGATTTGTAAAAATCCTTCTTTAACATTGGTCTTATTATAACTATAAAAAAATTAATGCTATCCGTATTAATTAATTCGTACTAAATATTTCGTTATTATTTGCATTGTGAAACAATATACAAAACAGAACAAATTCAAAACAATTTTTTTCAGTACGTAATATATTAATATCAAAATTTATCAGTTGGCCACTTCATTACATAGCAAATTTTGAAATAAGGGTACAATATCTAAGATTTTTTGGGAGGCACCGGGGTAGCTGAAAGAATTCGTTTAGGTCTTACAATCCTGACCCTTTGGGTTAAATTCCCTACCAGGGCAATCTTTTATTTTAAGATAGAAGCTTGAATATAGGGTGTATATTAATAGTATATTGTGTTTATAAATTGATTTCAATAAATATAATACGTGTAAGTATATAATACATATAAGAATCACAGATACCACCATTAGATTAGTAGATTCTGAAGAGGAAGTCTAGGATCCTGAAAGCAATCACCTCATAATAATATAAAATAATCAGCAAAAAGCTTAGAAATTTATTGTAAAACCTTTTCTGATTTGAGGTTTTACCGGAAGATTGTCACATTTGATGAAAAGTGTGAAAAATCCAATTACAAGTCAAAAGTAATTTCAGTTGCTGAACATTTTCTAAGAGTTCATCAATCACGAATTTGTTCATGACGGATGCACTATGTATTCTAGTAGTAGAAATGTTCCTAAAAAAATTAATCTTCAAGATATCATGGTTAAACTTTCTTCGTAATTCACGTAATTGTTCAAATAGTTGCACAAAGAAAAATTCACAATTTTTTTGTAGATTTAAGGATTCATTTGTTTCAAAAATGTTGAATAGCTTTTATTTTCCTGCAATCTACTTAATATATATATACAAGACTTTATCAAATGCTTAGGAAACATCCAAAAAAAACTCCTGTGTACACTTTGCGCTCAAGGGAAGTGGAATTGTAGTCTACAACGCGAAACCCCTTCTGTAGAATGCTTACGTCGGAAACCAAACTNAGGCACGGGGGCTGGAACATATGATGCGGGCACGAGAGCCGGAACATATGATGCGGGCACGGGGGCTGGAACATATGATGCGGGCACGGGGGCCGGAACATATGATGCAGGCACGGGGGCTGGAACATATGATGCGGGCACGGGGGCCGGAACATATGATGCGGGCACGGGGGCCGGAACATATGATGCGTGCCCAAGGATGGAACATATGATGCAGGCCCGGGGGCTGGAACATATGATGCGGGTACGCAAACGGAGCAGATATATAAGGATTTCTTCTATGAAAATTGTTATTACAAGTGTATAAGGCATAACATAAGAGAGTAATCAAAAAACAAAGATAAAAAGTATCTTGTGTGAGAAGCCAAGGGCAACTAATGAAAAACAAGTGAATTGCAAGTGTAGACTGGAGGCAATTTGGAAAATTTTCTTTCTGGGCGGTTGAAGAAGGGGCTTACAGTTTTCAAAATATACCCAGAAACCATTTCAGGCCCGTAAATCCCCCAATGTATTTTCAGAAAGGTTATCAATCCTACCTGCTTAAATCCTTTGTTACTTTGTTCCTGGTTTAAGCTGTACTTTCTAATTTCGTATGCCCTATGTAGAATTGAAATAAGAAATAGTTGAGGGTTTCAGGCAAACCTGGTTTTGCATTTAAAATTACTCATACTACGTTTCTTCAAATGGAAAAATTTCCAATATATATTAATATATTTATGTACCATTAGTAAATACTTTTATGATTTCAAAGAAATTTCATTTCGTACATTAAGCGAACTCCTAGGAAAAAAGCGTAATTTATCCACTTCAATATAATCTTACTCTTGTAATTGTTCAATCATAATAACAATTAATAATGCCAAAAAAATTTTCTTCCTGCCCGAACCCGCACAATCGCCAATGTATCTCTCAACAGCCTACTATTCTCCATCAAATTCATATTTAATGCTTCCTTTGAGTATTACGCAACGCACATATTTACTGAACTATCATATTGGAGATGTGCTATTTATTTCTAATTTTTTATGTAAAAATTAAATATTTCTAAATTAAAAAATGATAAAATATTGATAAGAGTTTACCATGGTTCTCTAAAAGATGCTAAATAGATTCATTCACTAAATCATATTTTCATTTTTTGTTACTATATGAAATAACATTATTTTAAGTCCTCTGAACTCATTTCTCGTTAAAAGTATCTTTTTCCATGAAATTACCAAGCTCTCCCTAAATTTGTCGGTTCCAAAACATTCAATTATCTAAACAATGAACTAAATCAATATTACTTCTGTTACTTTTTATGAATGTTTTATGATCTTTGTTTATTTTCTGAATGGCTTGAGGTCTACTTCTCTAGGAGAGATAGGTTTCATATGATTGAATATAGGTTTAATTTCAGTCATATGTTTACGGATTTCTCTATTTTATGTGTGTGGTTATATGGGCAAATATGTTCAGCGTTTTGGATTTTAAGCTTTTCCTTGGTATGAGTATATATATTTTTGTTGTCTGATTCAAAAAAAAGGTTAGTTATAAAAGCATAAATCTGCTTTATTTAAATCAATAAAGATTCAAAAACCCCGGTTTTTTTTTGTCTTTAAAAAATCTGCCAAATTTAATTTCTCCTGATAGGAAAGATTGATAGAATTTGATCATTTTCATTAGTTCTTCATTTTCAAAATTGTTTAAAAATATAAATTAATAATTTTAAATGACATTTTGTCAGAATTGAGTATATTTGCAGGCTGTTTCACATAAAAATGTTTTAAATTTATTAATATCTCTAACTATTTTGTAAGGGGAATTGATTAAAGGACTATATGATTATTCATTCATTCAATAAATTTATATATAAACCCTCTTGAAAGAGGCGGACTCCTACCTGAGTTACAGAGATTCTCTATTATTAGAAACAGGTTTACGACTGTCAAAAATTTTTAATTATACCTTGGTAGCTTGATCCATCGATTGGTATTTTATTACAGCACATACGCTTATTTATTTCCCTAATTCCTCATATATATAACGACAAACAAATGCACGCAATGAATTACAATGAAATATATAATTCTAAGTTTTTGGGATATAATGCTTCTAAACGCTTTCGGAACCGAGAGTCTCATTTTGAAAAATACAAAGCTTTTCTAGTGCTCGAAGGTAAAATATTGATCACTTAGAAGGGCTTTTCTGTTTGAAAGTGACTAATCCTAAAATCTCTATTTTAATTTTATTTTAGGTCACATAGCGTACTGTATTACCTAATGTCTGTTCTATTCATTTTTCAGCTGTAGCTGTCTGACTCAGTAAGTTAACGACGATCAAGATATTGAGGGAATAGCGATTTGGAAATCCACAAACAATGAGTTCTCTTTCAACTGTCGAGACACAATTTTGAACTTGACTTAATTCGTTAAATAATACAATAAAGAATAAAAACAAAGAACTCTACCCGGAATTCCCAAAACTATCTACGTACAAAACAAACAAAAACAAAGACCCACGAACAAATGGAAAAATAGAACGCCTTCGTAGAACTACCCTCTGTCCTGCTCTATTTTTGGCAAGGGGGGGGGTGAGGATCAAGGACTTGGGCTTGGTGGCATGAACCCATGATTTCTCTTGTCTTCATAGATCTCTAATTTAAGTAGACCTCATGCATCTATGTCAAAGAATAGTAACATAAGTGAAAATTAGAATTACAAAATAACTTTCCAAATTAAGTAAAGTAATTATATAGGTGCTCTACTCTGTTAATATTTATGTAATACATATTAGCATATGTGATTTCAGATGTTATATGGATTATAATGTTAAATATTTGAGATATAATAATAAAACATAAGTCCTCCCCTTCGCTTTTCTTTACGTCTGCTGGATATAACTTAATGGCAATAATTACCTGTCGTCATGATGCATTTAAAAAAAATAAAATTAGTGTGGAAGGGGGCAGATAAGACAGACAAGTCCTGTCTGCCCGCTTAGGACTCGCTATTATTCAATACGTTTGTATTTACTCACTGAATTGTGGGTGATGTCGGTAACGTAGCTCTGTCAAACATCACACAATTGTCAAGTGCACTTAGTTGTTGATGTCTGTCAATTTTAAGTGCACAACACATCCAATAACTTACATAAATAATTCCATAAGAGGAATCAATGGCACTCTTGTCGTTTTTATGAAAATTTTAGTAATACCGCGAAGCAGTTATATTTTTATTTTTAAAGAAAAATGAATTAATTAGATTGAAAACATAGAGATTTCTATAGTAGGTTGATCTGGGAATGGTTTTGGTTATGGAAACCCCTCTATTAGTCTTTCTATTATTTTTTTTTACATTTAATGCTACTCCATATCACAATTCTTGCAGAGTAAGTATACGTTTTGTTTTGTAATTGTTTTTTCAATTACAATTTTGTGCTACATATTTTATTAGTTGCATTTAACTGAAATTAAAAATTTTTAAACAATAATAATAATATATTTATAAATTGATTTAAAGAGTATAACCAAATGTAAATAATTCCAGTTCTTTATAAAGGACGATATATATGTGTATACGTATTATATTTATACTAAGGTAATATTGTCTAAAGCTCTGTCTGTCATGTTCTCTGTCTGCCATGTTGTTTCACTCCTGTTCAGGGAGTGATAACTGCTTTGATATCTAACTAATATTGAAAATAGACGATATGTTTTCATCTTTTAAGTACGATCATTGCAGAAAGAAAAAAATTTTTCTCTTTGAATGAAATCTGTTGAATACATGCTGATGGTCCCATCTTTGCAATGTTGTCTATAGAAATATTAGAAAGAAGAAGAAGGGGAAATAGCAAAAGAAAATAGAAGTATTGGTGTAAAACCTACTTAACAAGTAAAATTTATTATATTGAAAAATACATTAGTTTTGAAGAAAAAAATACAGATTTTTTTGTAGCATTTGACAATTCAAATTATATACAAGTATCGAATTACAAAATTAACAGTAAATTACTATCAATAAAAAATACAAATATTTACAAGTTTTATTTCTTCCTCTTTTTCATGTCTTTTCAAAATCTAAAAAATAAATAATCAAATAGATAATTTGAAAATAAATTTAAATTCAGAAATCTCATAGTTTTGTTAAGTATACGAAAAAGTGGCTCACCTGAAATGTATCCTAAGTCGACTAGGATCCCTATTATTTTCGGCAACTTGGAAACGAGCGAGAAGTCTTTGAATGGTAAAGTGACCAAATTCTTTGGCTACTGTGTACGGTGTAAAGCCATGTTTATTCTGCAAACCAGGATCAGCTCCCAAGTTCAACAGTGCCAAAACATATTCTTCATCTCCAATAGCAGATGCCAAATGAAGACAGGTATCTCCATTCTTAATATTCTGCACAAAAACATACCAGCTATTATTGATAAACATAGGTGACAAATTTACATGAATCATAGAAGAATACACCTATTGATCTAAACATGATTATTTAAAGTTTCTAGCAATGAGATTTATTAAGGACTTTTTATAAACTAAAAAACTAGCTAAGGGAGTGAACATAAAGATATTTTTCACTCTTCTTTGTAGAAATTGCTGTATATAATAATTATATTTTTCAACTCGACTATTAATTAATTTATTACATTCTGTTAATGTGATAATATATTTTTAATAAAATTCAATGAATGTTTAAAAAATTCAAGCATAAAATTTGGTTTAACATATGAGAATGTTTATATTAAGGCAACAACTCTGTCGCGTTGTCTAATTGAAAAATCTGAATAAAATTAAAAATTATATGATGAAGTAATGAAAACAATATATTTTGAATGGTCTTGCCTAAACTAAGAAAAAATAATAAGAATTTCCGAAATTAGTGTAAAATGTTCAATGAAAACCAACCTTCGTACATAAAAAAAGAGTACCAAGAAGAAGATATGAAGAAAATCAATATTATGCTACAGCAATGACAGATATTTCTATAAAAAATCAGCAAAAAAATGGCTAAATAAGTGTGGCCAAGACTATAATTTTTAGTTATTGATCAGCTGATGTTAAAATTCCCTTTAGCTTTTTTCTAATAAAACTGATAAAAAACATAAAGCACTACCATCTATTTTATTTTTTAATGCCAAAAGTGTATAATACTTACTTTTAGTAATTATTTTCTACTAACAACAGTTATTAAATTCCAACTTACCTTAGCATTGATGTTCGCACCGACAGACTGGACAAGATATGTCAAAATTTCAATATGTTCAAGGTAAGTGGCAATATGAAGACAAGTGTGCCCTATAATACAAAAATTAAATGTAAATTGCACCTTCAGTAGAATATATATATAAGGAAAACATAAGAAATATTTCAGACCAATTTAAAAATTTCACATTTTTTTAATACGTAAGTTTAATTTTTATTTATATTGCTGGTTATAAGTGCCAGCAAATGTATTTTATCTGTATTTGTATGCATAGAAAAAGTCAAGTAAAATAGTATAATGATTGGTATCTACCTTCTTTGTTGTGGAGGTCTGCAAGCCGTTTCTTCAACGAAAATGATTGTAGTAGTGGAGTCATGAGAGCTTTGACACCTGCTAAATGACCCAGTGTTACTGCAATGTGCATTGCACTTTGACCTTCCTCGTCGAGAAGGCTAATATCTGCACCTGCGCAGACTAAACTCTTCAAAACATCTTCCTGTTTCATTGAGGCCGCTATATGCAGAGGTGTCTGGAACAATACAGTTTTTTTATTAAGAGTTAATGTACATAGGAAGTACAGAATCCCCACCATTCTAAAGTACTAAATATGTAAACTAATATAGGTATTAAATAAGGAATAAGGTACAGGATCTATGAGGGGGAAGAGGAAAAATATCTATGTTGGGATGAAGCATAGGATCTGTATAAGGGAAAAGAAAAAAATCTATGTAGGGATAAAGTAAAGGAAAACATGGTTTTGGTTTTTATGTTAACTAATATAGGTATTAAGTGAGGAATAAGGTACAGGATCTATGAGGGAGAAGAGGAAAAATATCTATGTTGGGATGAAGCATAGGATCTATATAAGGGAAAATAAAACAAATCTATGTAGAGATAAAGTAAAGGAAAACATGGTTTTGGTTTTTATGTTAACTAATATAGGTATTAAGTGAGGAATAAGGTACAGGATCTATGAGGGGGAAGAGGAAAAATATCTATGTTGGGATGAAGCATAGGATCTGTATAAGAGAAAAGAAAAAAATCTATGTAGGGATAAAGTAAAGAAAAACATGGTTTTGGACTTTTAAGCCTAACACTGTGGGTTCGAGTCTTGGTTTGGTCTGACATATTGAAATATAAACGCCATGTGAAACGGGTGTTGTGAATTGTTATTCTAAAGACATGTCCCTCTTCTTTACTCTAATTAATTGAATAGAAGGTTATTAAAATTATTATAGTAAAGCTATAAATTACTCCAATGCAATTTTACATAATAAGTACAATTTATGTTAAGATCTTAGGATTATTGTAAATTGTGTTTGAAGAGGAAGGTGGCATAATGTAGCTTATTGTTGTGAAATATTTAATTTTTTTTTAAATAAAGAACAAATAAATTATACAGATGCAATTTGTTTTTATATACTTCATGCAAATATAACTCACCTCCAATGAATTATTCCGTATATTTAAGTATGATGGATTCGAAACAGCTTGAATGAGTGACAAGACAAGTTTTGTTTTACTCTTCATAATCCCCATATGGAAAAGCCTGAAAATGGTAAATAGCAATATGAGAGAAATTTGTCTTAAATACTAATAAAATTCTAACAAATTAAAATGTAAGTAAAATGAACAAGATTTAGTAATAATTAAAAAAATGATGTTATAGAGGTGAAAAAATAATTTCCAAGAAAAAAAAAATTGGGATAAAAACCCACCTATATATATATACATTCTCTCTCCCCACCCTTCCTAAAACAATTAAAATACGGTACTAAAACTTAAAAATAAAAAATTCGTACACAATCCTTTTACGTGTAGGAAATGTTTAAAATTTGGACAATTTAATGACACCTGTTCGAACCAATACATATGTGCAATTCGTTCGAAACCAGAACACAAAGTTTCACTATGTATAACAATTGTACCTCATTATGTAAAACACTAATTTAAACACCCCTTGACTTAAATTACCCCAAATTCATCCATAAAAAACAATAAAGTGCATACAGCTTCGAGAAAAAAAGTAAAATCATTTACTTTGCAACACTCCTTGAAATGTGGCGACAAAGCCGAGAACACAAGTTACGCTGATATAGAAAAAACACAAAAAAGTGAGTAGCAATATGTGTCTAATATGACGACATTATTTCATTAGGCAATAATTTAGCTAAGTCCAATTGACCAGTGCGCTCCTAAATTTGAGAGCCTACTGGATAACTCACTCTATCCCATCGATCAACCCCTCCTACCTACCCCTACAACTACTAGGGTTCTTCCCCATACCCTCTAGCTATTGTCTTTCCCCTAAACCTCTTCCTTCATTCTCG
Source organism: Oncopeltus fasciatus (assembly GCA_000696205.2). Lineage (NCBI taxonomy): Eukaryota > Metazoa > Arthropoda > Insecta > Hemiptera > Lygaeidae > Oncopeltus > Oncopeltus fasciatus. The sequence continues at coordinate 73,450 of KZ809548.1, forward strand.
TTTTCCAATAAAACTAGAGAAATATCAACCTGAAGATAAATCTTAGGGAACTGTTAAAAATAACACGTAAGAAGTTGGCTAATAACAATAACTTTTAGTATTATTTATGCTCCACTATCACTATTATTTTTTTTGTACGTTAAATCTTTGGACAAGCTAAATGTATTAAATGATCATAAAATCTTCGGGAACTGTTTAAATCATCCGCATGTTCGGAGGAATTATAATAGAAAAATTTCAATAAAACAAACTAAAAAAAAATATTAAAGGCAAAAGGGAAAATGAAATGGAAGCCTCGCAATGTAAATAATAATTATAAATATAAATACAATGACTATGTTTAAAAATTTACACAGCTATTTTCCCATCAGCATCAATAAATTATACCATGATTTAAATAATTTCATCTCTGTCATACACCAATTGTCAATTATTAAATTAAAAAGATTAACTACTAAAAGATTACACAATTTACAGAAGAGATAAGAAACTTGTAATGAAGAATGCAGAGAAGCAATAATGATCAAGAATTAAGCCTTTAAACAATTTCAGATAACTACAAAGAAAACCTAGAAAAAATAATCGAAGCTCCAGGTATTGGAGAGAACTTACCAAAATAATATTTTAACCAATTCACAAGTAATAGTATATCATTTTGTTAAAATCTTTAATTATACTACTAACGAAGATGGTTGTGTAGAAAAAATAATCGAAGCGGTACCTGGAGAGAACCTACTCCAAAATGACTACCGAATTAACTTTACCCCAAAGGAACTACAATCAGGAAGAGTTGACATTAAATCTTCCACTCCGAGGCCTAAAAAAATTTATATCCTTATGATAAGCATTTTCCACTTACTACTAAAAACTCATTGTTTAAATTATTCAACAGAATCTGGAAAACCACGACTTATCCCCAAGCCTAGAAAGAGATAATTGAAATGCCTAAAGTTAATAATTTAAAAGTATAATGAGTTTTCTCTTATTCAAAGTGAATTCAAGAAAGGTAGCTACATTACTGATCAAGTATGCATTGCATACATTTATTATGATATATATTACTCAATAAAGAAATTCATGACAACAAACTCATAATTTTCACAGTTGAAACTAACCCATATGTTCAAATGTTGATAAATATCGGATAAAAAATAAAAAATTAGACATCAATTATACTTCTCAATGAATGAAAGCACATTTTATACGTTATATAGATATCAGTATAAGATTCATGTCTTATGGGCTTTAAATTTACTGGCAAAATTGAACTTAAATGGTGGAATGAATAATGAAAAAAAAAAAATAAGTCACTTACGTGTCTCCACGGCTATTTTGTTGGAAATAGTAGGTCCATGGAACTATGTGAGATCTGTCCATCGTTGAACTAAGTTGCACTTGTAGACAACGTTGTACACACGTTGTTGTGTATGTGTTGTAGACACAACGAAATAAATACCGAGCTATGACGTTACAACGAACTGTGGTAAGTACGACTCCAAAGACAAACGAGGACTGACTGAAATTTGGAGATCACCTACCCAGGTAAAGGAGTGGGGGAGGAAAGTGGGGTTGGTGAGTGGGGGTAATTCCTAGAAAAGTAACCTGAAGTTAGGCCTCTGACATCTGACCACCCTCTTAGTTTGGTATACCCCTCTACCTGTTTAATCCTAACTTATTTTACTTATTTGAATATTAAGTTTTTGATCTTCTTTTTTTTTCCAGAGAATACATAAATAAGAATTTTTTTTTTATTTCCATTTTTAGATTTATTATATTTATATTATTTTATTCTACCTTTGGATCCCCGAAATACTATTATTTTAACAATTCATTCTGTTAAAAGAAATGTAAGTATTTTACAATACGTAAATTGTTGACTTTTAATAAGTGTTATCACTTATAAAAAATAAATAAAAATTATCCAAATATATATATTTATATAAGTGGAATCAATGCACCAATAATAAATTAGATAATATGTTCTTTTGCCTATAATTAGTTTATTTAGAGTATTTATTTAGTTATTTATTAGTATCTAAAGTGCATTGACATTCTGTAAGTTTGCTTTAGAAGTCCCTATTTCCTAATTTTTTGACACCTTCAATATTTTTTTTCTCTAGCTAAAAATAAAGAGTGATTATATTTTATACATTCTCTTTACTATGATGTATTGTTAAAAAATTGTATGAATATATTTCTTCTATATTTCTTTTTCATTAGGATTTTGAAGGAAACTTAGTAGAAAGACCTAAATTAAAATACTGAGACCCGGAAAAAGACATGAAATTCCACATTCTGCTATGGTTAGTGACGGCCTCTGTATTATTATGTATCAAACCATACAAGAGCTATATGTAGAGTGTATCTTCACAACATTTATTATTTTCAAGTGTACATCTTTTTCAAATTTGATTAAACTCCTATAACAAAATAAGGCCTTTCAATTTAGAAATTACTGTAAGGTGTATTGAGACATTTCCTTGATTAGTAACTACACATTTTATTTATTGCCATTAGCTATAGTAAATATAAATACATTTTAAATGGTATTGCGTCTAAAATCAAATAACTACTACATTCGGTAAGCTGGAAACTAGCGTCAACAGAGATACTTTTATAAATAAATTCTAAGTCTAAAATCTACTTTTTAGAATCTTAAATATCGAATTCCTAGCTCCAAAAATTGCTTATTAAATTAGTAATAATGTAAAAAAAATACAGATTATTTAAATCACCTAACATTAAAAATTATATTCAAGTGTTGTATTTACGAAGGAAATTTCCATTTTATATCATTAAAAAATACATGCATTTAAAATTTTTAATTTCTTCCTCCATTTCATAATTTTTTTAATAATCTCAAAAATAATGATTTAAGTAGATAATTTAAAAAAAATAAAGAATTGAAAAAACTCATAATTGTGTTTATTATACTTAAAAGAGGCTCACCTGAATGGTATCCTATATCGCATGGATCCATATTATCTCCGGGCATACCTCCACGACGAGCAAGGAGTCTTTGAATAGTGAAGCGAACAAATTCTTTGGCCAAAGCGTCGATGTAAAGTTATGTTATTCGTGCAAATCAGGATCAGCTCCCAAGTTCAAGAGTGCCAAAACAGATTCTTTGTTGCCTATTGCAGAAGCCAAATGAAGACAGGTATCTCCATTCTTAATATTCTGCACAAAACATACCAACTATTATTGATAAACATAGGTGACAAATTTACATGAATCATAGAAGAATATACCTATAGATCTAAACATGTTTATCTAAAGTTTCTAGCAATGAGATTTAATAAGGACTTTTTATGTTCTGAAAAACTAACTAAGTGAGTAAACATAAAGATATTTTTCACTTTTCTTTATGGAAATTGCTGTATATATTAATTATATATTAGAAATTGAAGAAATGGAAACAATATACGCTAAAGATGGTCACGGTTAAACTATGAAGAAATAATAAGAAGTGCCGAAATCAGTTTAAAAATTTTAATAAAAATTAACCATCATTCATAGAGAAAGAGTACCAAGAAGACGATTAGTTTATTTATGTATTTTCTAATTTTGCGACACATTTTAATCATATTTGCTTGTGATTAATAAAGAGTGATTGTATTTTTTTGTTTTTTATACTTATAAGAAGACTAATGTTAAAGAAATCTTAATTCAAATTAGTTGAAAATAATGTATAATTATTTGATTTATTCTTCTCAAAAAAAATAAAGCAATAAGAAAATATATTATTTTGCCTATTATTAGTTTATTTAGAATATTTATGTAGTTAGTAATTAGTATCCTTCTAAAATTCATTGACATTCTGTAACTTTGCAATTGAATTCCTATTTCCTAATTTTTTGACACGGTTAATGATTTTCTTTCTAGCCAAAAATAAAGAGTGATTGTATTTTATATATCCTATTGAATGTTAAAAAAATGTAAATTATACTTATATATCTTATTAAAA
>KZ809549.1:0-24719 GCA_000696205.2 Oncopeltus fasciatus
GAATCCATCTATTAACATTCCAACATAAAGAGCAATTTAAAGAGACCAATGAGAATCTATTAAGCTATTTATTTTCACCAAATAAATATATAACTTTAAGATCTATTATCATCTGTAAAAGCATACTCTTAAGGTTCCGTCCAAACTAAAAAATCAAATCAATTATATCACAGCCTCCGGTGTTAGCAGTTTCTCATACTTGACATAATCTCGACTATGTCCGTGCAAGGTGACCTAGAGGATGAAGAGCACCTGGTCTCCCACCAGCACATCCTCCAGCTCGACGGACGGAGTTTGCACTATTTAATAGCTGGTTTCCTGAAGTCGACTTCAGGATCGGGATTTGCTTCGTATCCAGGACCCAGGATGGTTCGCCAAGCTCCTTCTCTTATCTTACTTTCTTAAGAGGTTAGACAGTAAACTATTTCAACCTCTTTTTCATTTTTAACTTTACTTGCTCATTTGGTGTGGGCAGCTTACTCCACTTACTACTTAAGAGGTATTGCAGTTAATTACATTGGTAATTGTGGGCTTTCTTCTCCAATAAGTAATTGGCCAACAGAAACATCTTCTGGCGTGATGTTCTCCATATTGGTTCTCAAATAACTGGACTCTATTATATAATTGGCCCTGCATTATATATTGGACATAATCCATCTCCTTCTTATATAATCAGGTATTCTTTATTCGTGATTCTTACTTTATCAATTTTGCAGTTAATCAATAATTTATAGGAATCAAATTCCATTCGTTATATCTGTTGATTAAAAACGGCTATCATGCCAAACGCCCATCTGAATTTTGTTAGCAGAAGGACTCCTCTGACACCCGAGTTCGCAAACCTCATAAAGTATGTAAGGGTTTTACCATTAAAGGATTAAATATTTATCATTCCATTATCCTGGTTTGGGCTAAATACGCCATCCCCGACTCCCTGGGACAACCGTCAAACAGCCCTTTGGAAATTCAATTCTTATGCGGGGCTGCTTCCAAATTTCAATGATCCTACACCCCATTCANTACACCCGATAACTTCTTATATAGTTGAGATCTATAGACATATTCAATGAAATGGATTATATTCCAACGCCCAGTTTATAACAGAATAAATAATAATACTAATGTTAAAACTACTTCATTTGTTATTATCTACTGAAATTGAGAACCATAAAATCCATAAAATTTTAAATCGATAAAATTTTAAAATTCTAGATGAATAGTTTAACTGTATCTCACTCTAGAAATAAACTCAGAAATAGTAATTTATGATTAGCAAGTCGCTAATTCTATACTTTATACTAAGAGAACCTCTTTAATATTTTTCTTCATTATTTTTGTCTAAAAGTGTTTGTGACATTTTATAGCACTCTAATTTTTCTTTTAATTTTAGCAATTTTATTTCCAAAAGGTGTAAATAGGCGGATAGTAAATGTAACAAACACAAAACCGAGGAATTTTATGTTTGAACAATATTGCATTTCCTCAAGGGGGCACGGTATAAAAGTACAAGATTCAATAATCACAAATACATCTGTATTTAGTGAGAACTATTATGTCTTAGTCGGGAATTATTCACCATTGATTGGGAAAAAAAGGAAAAAAATTTTTTTTAAAATAAAGATTAAAAAAAATAAAAAAATAAAGCAGCCAAATCGTAGTCCTGACGTAAATTCTTTCCTTTCTGGATCTCAATTGCCTGCAGCAAGTTTGATTTTTCTCTTTTGTTTTTATTTAATAAGCATCATGTTTAAGAATAATCAAAAATATATGTTTCATAAAAATGAAGTTAAATTCGATTGGAATTTAGTCAAAAATGAAATTTGATAATAAAATAAACATTTTCATTTATGCTGTTAGTAATAATGGTTAAAATATCATGTTACAATTTAGTTAATAAAGTCAAATGTATTCAGTCAATGATAAAATACATCTTCTTTAAGAAAAGTGAGAAAAAATTAAAATAGCCGGGACTGTTTTAGAAGTTCACCGTGTTTCTAACAAATACAGCAATTCTCTTGGGAAATATTCTATAAGAGAGAAGTTTTCCAGAATGATTTACTGGGGCAAGACATTTCATTAAAATGAGATGAAAATATGACATTTATTTATGTGAAATGCTTTTCGCAATGCCTGTTTTCTTCAGAGCTTTGGAGAATAGAGGCCTTACTCAACTTCCGGCTAAAAGTTTTATATTTGTATTCGTTTTTCCCCTACATTGTGTATCTGAAATACAAAAAGTTAATACTCTATTCCAAAGACAGATGACAATGGGAAAACATATATTTCTGTATCTGGTGATCCATGACTCCCGATCTAAAATGGTTAGAAATTTTTGAGAATGGTGCATTGACTTTAATATATGTCTTTTTGAAAGAACTCATTGATAGAGTTCTTCTGATAGTTTAAAATTGTTTTGTTTAACTGGCTATAGTCTAAGAAATCAGAAGCACCTAATAAATAAACACATCGTATACTATATTACATTATAATAATATATATTATTTATTATATTATATCNCCCTCGTATGATGTTAAGGGCAGAAGGGTGGGGAGGGGGTAAAGTACGTAAAGTTACACATAGATGCACACTCGCGAGCATTCAGGCACAAATTCAGTGTCGAACAAAACACACATTTACATGGAATTAGAGCAGCAGCACAGTGAGACGTCATTGAGCGATAAGGGGTGGGAAATACTGTCCACGTCCTACACAAAAGGGCTCCTCACACACACACAGAGAGAATTGTCTAGTGTCGATTAATTACCCACCGCCCTTATACTGCGCCCTTGAGATAATTCTACCACGATGTTTTTCTTTCTTACTTTCAGCTTGGTTTGTATTTTTGTTTCTTTTGTTTCTTTTTTAATTTTCTTCCTCATGTTTTTCCATTCTTATACTCCTCTCTTCTTCCCCTTTCCGTTCTTTTGTTAAGCTATTAGCGCACACTATGGAAGAAATAAGACGCACAAAGTGTTGTTTTTTTTTTCTCTTTCTTTCCCCTTTCACTTATTTTCTTTTTCTTTTATTAAAATGACTCCTTCTTCCTTCTTGATGTCGCCAAAGGTAAGATAAATCTTAGTCTCAAAGAAATTAAAATATATGTTTATTAATACCTCCATATTAGCAACTAGAAAATAAATATATTTAAAATAGAAATAATATGTTATAATTATACAAAAACTTTTAAAGGGAAAATGGGATCTAATTCCACGGTCACAGTTTCTGCTCTACTCAATCATTTCTATTCTGTTTTGGTCGGTTTCCTGAATTAATTTGTTCCAAAGCTATGCTAGGTCGCGGCCGTTATGTACCAGCGTTAGAGGTTAGTGCTACAACCACCTGAGGGAGGACTGCTATCATCAGGTAAAGCCCTGAGTATGGATAAGTATGACGAGCCCTCTGGATTGTTTAGATCCGTCCGTCTACAGGGGACAACTCATCTAAGAGAATAGACCCCTAAAGAAAACTAGACTAGAGGTCACATAGGTTTTATATAAATATAAGTATAATTANTGACCAATCCCCACCGTTCGATGACAATCTTTATAACTCATCAACAAGACTAATCTCCAACCCAATCCCTAAAATATTCAGCAAGATCAATCTCCATGTTATTATATTTGATTTCATTGAAATCATTTAATTTAATTTTACAGTCTATAACCAACTATTTTATGTTATAAATTATATATTTATTTATATATATATATATTTACATTGCTTTACATAATCTTCAGCCACTTAATGGATTGTATAAATGCACAGGGACCTAAGCGCACCCACAATAAAAAAAATTATACTCACCAATTTTGGCTGAGCAAAGCAATTCAGTTAATCATTGCCATACACGGGTATCCACTATTCTTCATATCTTGTCGACATGAATTTGCAATATAAGGGGAAAGAAAAAAGTGCGGAAAGCATACAAAACAAATTGTATTAAGCAAAAACAATATAATTTACAGAATTTAAGAATAAAATTTGAAAAAATAGAAAATTCTAAATATTTTTTACGTTCTAGGTCCGCTGAGATCTTTTAAGATCATATTCTAGTATCAGTGTTTGACTCCCCTGATTAACTCCACAAGTCCTAAAGTCGTGAACAAGACCATAGGTTCGTATTCACATCAGTATTGAGCAAAGTAATGACTGAGTTTCTGTGTATACATGTAATGTACTAACATACGTTCTATTAATACAAATAAAATCTTAGCAGAGTGCCCAAATTTAGGCACAGATTGCTCATAATTAGCAAAAAACGATTATAGTAAGCTACTTATTATGCGACAGGCCAAAATAGGTAGAAATCTTTTGGGAACTTGTATTAAGAATGAACCAAATGAAATTTTTACACACCTGACCACGATGAATGACCGCATTGATACGAACATATCATAACCACCTATCATTGAATATTTATAGCGACGTAATTACCTAGTAATTATTTCATTTTATTTAATTGAAGTGAACGCATTAAAGAAAGGAGAGACTTACAATGGAAAGCTGTTTTACTATTTCCGGAAGAGAAATCTATCTCAAGGAGATCTCAAGAAAAATTCACCTCTGCTCAATTTCAATCCAATTGCCCGGCCTAAGTTATGTCCGAATTGTTCTACTTAATAAATCCCCCAGGAAAAAGAGAGGACTTGATTTAAGTTGTGTTGGCGATACCCTGAACTCTTTCAGGAGGAAGTATCATCTGAGAGGTTCGACTTCAACTCCCATCGAAATCAGTTCCGAGTTACTTGGTATCTTTTAAAATTCTTCGTCGGGGGCGAAGAGTGGGAGGGAGGGGCGGCTTTTTGTATATGCCACGTCATTATTTACTTTCATTATGCCACAACTCCTAGAATATTTGTAACGAATAAAGAGAACGATAGAGTTTACCTCAAGATAAAAAGACCCGGCAGTCTCATGAATTTTTTTCTTACAAGTAAAACCTTACTTGTAAGAAAAATAAGACTTCAGCGTCTTATTCTTCAAACCCTTGGATGAGTTGGATAGTATTTATCAAGCCCAAATAAAAGTAGTATTTGTCTTCGTTACTGTTTAAGATTGAACTAATTTGCAGAATATAAAATCTATATTTCTTGCATTTTAGTCTGCATAATTTAAACCAAAAAATGCATATTGTGGAAAATATTTAAGAAATTTTAAGATATAAGTGTTGGACGGGCCCATTTATTTATGGACAAAAAAAAAATTATTTGCTATTTAAGTTTTCAAACCTTTGAAATAATGAATTTTTGAGTTAGAAACTCTTGAAGAAGATGAGAAGTTTGGTTAAAAATCAAGATTTATTATGGTAATATGTTCGTTATTACTTAAGTTCTGAAGATGTTTTTAGAACATAATAATTATAAAATTCAATTTTCTAAAGTTCATGCGCTTCCCCCACTCCCCCTTCCATCCAGGACAGACAAGAGCCAAGCTTGGTGATCTTTCCTTATCACCCACTGTCCTCTCTTATATCGATAAAATATCATCATTTACTCTTATTTATGTCATTTTTTGAATAATCAATAGAAAATCTGCTTAGATTACACAACCCCTGCGGGATTTTGTGGTCTAAACACATTCAGATTATTTTAGATTTGTCTTGATTATTGAAGATTTATTAAGATTATTTTGTTTATTAATTTAGATTTAATAAGACTATTTTAGCACATTTAAATCCTGTTTTGTTATGAGATCAGAATTGCTATCCATTTATATCCAGCAAGGAGATTCTTATTTTTCTAGATTTTAAATAAATAATTAATATTTTATTTTAGTCGTTACTAATACTGAATATGGCTGTAAAATATATATCAATATATTGACAATTAATTATTGATATGATAATTAGGAAGCTTTTCGTTAAAAAATATATTATATAATAACTTTTAAACGTATTCATTTTAAAATATGAAACTGTTTCTTTAAAGATTTTTAACACCTGGTTTAGTCATTGTTTTTGTTAATATTTTGGAGAAGAGTGGCGAAAATTTCAGAATTTTATAAGAACACCGATTTATGCTAGTACAATCAATTAACGACGTAAAATTATAAATTTTGAGAAGGGACGACAATTTCGATTTTACAGGCTGATAACATTACTTTAATTATTAAGAAAAAAATTAAAATATAGTTTAAAGGAACAGGTGAAAAGAAAAAATATAAAGGAAAGGATTTTGGACAAAGTTGTTAGGAAGATTGAGAGGAGACCGACGTAAGGAAAGTTGAAAAGATCAAGACTAAGGGTAGAGCCATCATCTTGTCGATAGAAAAAAAATAAAGTAGACATAAAAGGAAGGGAGAGGGGATTCGGACCTTTTTGAAAAGAGGGACTCGTATTTGCATAGCCAGAAGATTTATCTTCGAGAGGAGGGGGTTGTAAATGGCCCACCACGGATGGATTCCTTCAGAGGACAATGTCTGAGGTACACTTTGTCCGCGAGTGACAGAGCTCTGTGAGTATACAATTACCATGAGAGTTGTAAATCACCTCGGCTGTGTGCTCTGATAACAGAGTGGCCGGGGAGAGAGACCTTCCATTAGCACTCCAAGCCCACGAATAGGAGAGTGTGTCAGGGCGGGAGATTTGATAAGGGGCGCAGCCTGCCTCAGTCAGTCATGCACACGGCGACTGGTTTGTAGGGGGTGAGGTAGGAGACAAGGAGGGGGGGGGGAGGGAGGAGTCCATCTCAAGATAAACTTTCTCCGTATCGGGTAAATGAACTTTCCAAAATATATAAAATATATCTTCAATCAATAAACAATTCTGTTTTCCGTTGCATTGTTTTGTACTAATTATTACGCCCGATGCAGTGAAAAAAAAAAATTCGCGCTTGGCATTGTAGGTAACCTCACTCCAATAGCTAAAATCAAATTATTAAGAACAAATAATTGCGGCTCATAGAACGAAAAATAAACATTCAGGATTCAACTAAACCACTACTGCTAATTAATACATAATCTTCAGCCACTTAATGGATTGTATAAATGCACAGGGACCTAAGCGCACCCACAATAAAAAAAATTATACTCACCAATTTTGGCTGAGCAAAGCAATTCAGTTAATCATTGCCATACACGGGTATCCACTATTCTTCATATCTTGTCGACATGAATTTGCAATATAAGGGGAAAGAAAAAAGTGCGGAAAGCATACAAAACAAATTGTATTAAGCAAAAACAATATAATTTACAGAATTTAAGAATAAAATTTGAAAAAATAGAAAATTCTAAATATTTTTTACGTTCTAGGTCCGCTGAGATCTTTTAAGATCATATTCTAGTATCAGTGTTTGACTCCCCTGATTAACTCCACAAGTCCTAAAGTCGTGAACAAGACCATAGGTTCGTATTCACATCAGTATTGAGCAAAGTAATGACTGAGTTTCTGTGTATACATGTAATGTACTAACATACGTTCTATTAATACAAATAAAATCTTAGCAGAGTGCCCAAATTTAGGCACAGATTGCTCATAATTAGCAAAAAACGATTATAGTAAGCTACTTATTATGCGACAGCCCAAAATAGGTAGAAATCTTTTGGGAACTTGTATTAAGAATGAACCAAATGAAATTTTTACACACCTGACCACGATGAATGACCGCATTGATACGAACATATCATAACCACCTATCATTGAATATTTATAGCGACGTAATTACCTAGTAATTATTTCATTTTATTTAATTGAAGTGAACGCATTAAAGAAAGGAGAGACTTACAATGGAAAGCTGTTTTACTATTTCCGGAAGAGAAATCTATCTCAAGGAGATCTCAAGAAAAATTCACCTCTGCTCAATTTCAATCCAATTGCCCGGCCTAAGTTATGTCCGAATTGTTCTACTTAATAAATCCCCCAGGAAAAAGAGAGGACTTGATTTAAGTTGTGTANAAAAATATAGATAATAATAATTTTATAGATAAAAATAACGAAGATATGATCTTAAATTTTGGTTTCCCCATTGAACCAATCATTAACTTACTACATAATAAAAAAAAAACTTAAATACCAAATTAAGTTTTATTCTTTTGAAAATTGTGGATCCTTAAGCGCGGGCACACACACAAACACATATATAAACCTGCCAGGACCATATTTTTGCTTCACCTAATTTCGAAATTTTTTAAACGTCGACTCATTGTAACAACGAGGATAGTTTTATTTTCTACATGCAGAAGAGGCATTCACACAAATAAATTTTTAAATGCGTATTTAACATTTCAGCTCATCATGCCTACTTTCAACGGGAAATCTCTGAAAATTTCAAGGATAAAGTTTTTCGCAAGATATGAGTAAAATGTATCTTGATATTTTAAAGATAAATGTAAGGATGCATTTATTTTTCGTAGCAGCGGGCATACTACTAAATTTACGGAAATTAAATTGAACTCAGATCTGTTTATTGATAAAAAATATGGGGAGAGGGTAGTCAGGGATTCGGTCTTGGGAGCTGGAGAATCAAAACTGATTTTTAAGCAAAAAGTTTTATTTTTTTTTTTTTTTTCGCTTACCTTTCTGCCAAAGTTTTAGGCCTACATCGGGGCAAATGGGATGATGGGGAGAGAGAGACTTCTCTTCTATAATACCTAAATCATGTCTCCATGTAACTAAATGATGGTAAAAGATTTATGGATTATACGACATGAAAACTTCAAGTACAAATATTCATCAACTGCCGTAGTTTACATAGCCACCTGTATGACTCTTCTATAAGAGGCTGTGTCCATATAAATGAGAAATAGAATAGAATAATAACTTTTTTATTTTTTTGAAAGAGAGAAGTTTTAAATATATATATATTAAATAAGTACAGTTCTAATTAGGTAAACTCTCAAAAGTCAATAATTTTTCAGTTCCAAATAAGAATGTAATGTGAGGCGATACTCCGACCGAGGTACTTCTCCATGGCGGTATTTTCCGACATAGATTTCCGACGGTCGGATTCTCCTGGAAGGCTGGAAGGCTGGAAGCAGGAATCCTTGGAGGAACGGATCCTGATGAGGAGCGGTCTAATGAAGGAACGGTTTGCCGAATCCCTGCAACGTTATCCTTTAGTTCTGGCCGATCTCGCGGCGCAATTACTCTGCCAGCCCTCTCCCGCCTGAATTGAAAGTTACAGGCCAATTCAGACATCTTACCCCATTCAAGCTCGTACAAATCTGTTGATATGCAATAATCTGGATATGATATTTCTAATATTAATATGTATTCAACCTTAATTTCCATTAGCACCCTGACATTTCCACCTTCTACTCATTCTCCGATCAGACAAATAACAGTCTGAACTGATTAAAGTCTAAAAATGTTGCTCTTGTTCATTTAAAATATGTGCTGCTAATAACTAAAATATTCTCCAAGTAATATTCTTAAATACATTGCTGCTATCAATATTTTTATAATTCATAAAAGTTTGAAAATGTGAATTTATGAATATCGAAATTTATTACTTTTTTTTTCATAAACAAACTAAATGAAAATAGCAATATTTTCCAAATTAAGATTCCTATAAATCCACCCCCACGCACTCTGCTTAATTATAAAATTTCATATGTGAATTTCAAAGACTCAAATTAATAGAAGCCGAATAAAAAAATAACTAATGTTTTCTGTTTATTCTTTGTAGCAGAATCTGTTAATTCAACATTTAAAAATGTCTTTCATTTTTTCAGATGATGCAAATAGAGTTTACAGTTTGACAAAAATCAACCTTAATACCGTATTTGGTATTTGGTATCTCTATTATAAAAAGATTCTGCCAAAATACCGAACAGCATATTTAAATTCCATGCTCAATTTTTTTTTCATTTAAAAACAATATGATAAATTCATTAAGAAAATAACTATTTGTGGCTTTTAGAAGATTAATTATAATTTAGGGTGAAAATAAAACCCACTTATAACTGATCAATTCCTTTGTAAATGCTAAAGTACTTCTTATAAAAGAATGAATTGATGTATAAACATCAATAAATCTGTGTTGATTTTCATTATTCAAAACTAAATACTATAACAGCTACTTCAAAAACATTTTTTTACTTATATTTCATATTTCAGGTAATACCCTACTTTCTTTTATCAATAAAAAAAAACTGAACAGTTTCATTGTTATAAGCTAAATGTTATGCCCACTACATCAAAATATGTTTTTAGCAGAGCTTTNCATTCTCACTTACAATGTCGAAATTAAAAAATAATGTTAAATAATAAAAACAAATGTGAACTCAAATATTATTTTTTTGTGGTATTTAATCCCTCATTAATTTTATCAATTTGCAGTGAAAGGGAACAGAATAAAAAATTAGTTGGATTTTGCACTAAAAATTATTACAAATTAGTACATTTTACTTCAAGATGGCCGTTATTATAAAATAATAAATTGTTTTTGCTCGACAACGAACTTTGTCTTCTTTTTTTTTTCTTTGTTAATTCAAAAGTTGTATCCAATTTTAATTTTATTAGACTGCAAAATATGGGCTTGTAGAGCGTTGGCACACACACACACCCAGAAAGATAAATAAATAGATTCTATCCATAGAAAGATAAACAGATAGATATTAATTTTTTTAACTAATATTTTTTGTCTCTCTTGAATATATCAAATGCATATTATGAAATGAATCTTAAATAATGAGTCTAGCTTAAATTCTTCTAATTAAATTCTGAACATTTAAATTATATAAAATCTTAATGATTTCCATAATCGTAATGAATTTTTTATTCTATCAATTAAGATTTCATTGATTGAATCCCTTATCCATAGTTAAATATTTGGAATGTTTTCTGATAATAAATTTCTTATAATATGTTTGGAAGCGCATACAAAAATAATCGATTACGAGTATCTAAAGGTTTAGGGAGCATTTTTGCTTATTCATTGTATTTTATTTATTCTGCTATATTTTGTATTTTATAATCCCTACTTATTTATCTCTTCCCAAATGGAACACAATACCTAAAATGATGTCTGCCAAGAAGAACCCACATAGGTTAGGGCACTTGGAGTCGCGTTCCTTTAGAGAATGTATCCGGAGATACGACCTCTTCCTAAGCCCCCCTCAGCCACGCCAACGGGATTTGAGTCCAGAATACAAAATAAGCAAAACAAATCTACCCCCCCTCCATCCCTTAGCAATAAGGACCCCCCGCCCCACTCCAGGCCCGCAGCGCGACTCTGAGCGAAAAATTATTCAAGGCTCAAACTGCAATTCATAAAGCTATAAGGCTTTCGGTGGCACACGGCTCTCTTGTACAAACATTTTCTATGTCTTGTTACATGAGTGTTGAATATTTATACATTTTTTTCCTAGCTTATTATTCATGAATTTTTAAGACTGCTTTTTTTTTTTTTTTTTTTTTTTTTAAATCAATTTCGTTGGGAATTTTCTATTTAAATAAAAACCATGAAATATTTTAAATATTATATATGACTTAATTAAACCGTTGTATGAAAATAATTGAAACATTCTCAAAGTTCTAACAATACCTCAGTACCTCAATAACTGAATAAATGAGAGAAATGTCATTATATCTATACACATTGCCCAAATTAATGTTTATTACGGGGCAGGAATATCCATAATGTTTCCAATAAAATAATAATTCCTGGTATATAATTCACTTACTACAGGTCTGAGTTATTAGTATTTTTCAAATATTATATATGACTTAATCAAACAGTTGGATGAAAATAATTGAAACATTCTCAAAGTTCTAACAATACCTCAGTACCTCAATGACTGAATAAATGAGAGAAATGTCATTATATCTATACACGTTGCCCAAATTAATGTTTATTACGAGGAAGGAATATACATAATGTTTCCAATAAAATAATAATTCCTGGTATATAATTCACTTAATACACGCCTGAGTTATTAGTATTTTTCGGATATCATTTTAAATTTCACTTTATTATTATATATTTTAATTATGGTAGATATAGAAATAATTTGATAATTACAATTAAGTAATTATAAATTTTATATGCGGTTAAAATTTATATTTACCACCCAGATAAAATTATCTCCACAAATGGAAGGCAAAATTTACATTTCCTCATGTTTTACATATGTATTGAATAAATAATAATATCACTACAAGTCACTGAGGCAAATGCAGTCAATCATTAATGTCGACTGAAATATCTATTCACGTCCACGTATACATGGCACACTAAAAAATGTGTGAGGGGTCAGAACTATTCAAGGCATTAGAATTTTGTTCCCTCATTCCATGAAACGTGTCTCAATTAAGTCTGCATCTCAAAAGCACATTGATATATACTATTTGTATACGATATATAGCAAATATGCAATGAGGGTAAAAGGCAAGATGGCAAAAGTTAGATAAACTACTTGGGGAATGAGATTGGTGGAAGCCTTCAGCCTTTAAATTAAATTCTTAAATATTTTGAATATAAATTATTTTTTTAATTTGTAGGACATAAATAATAAAAATAATTATTCCACTCATTATTATCAATATTACGTTTTTCTCCATTAACTATTAACAAACTAAAAATTTTCGAAATGAACCTTAAATAAATATTAATTTTAGTAATTTTTGACGCTAAAGTGTCGGCAAAGCAATATTTCTTTGGCGTGCATATTGAGGTGCGCGTGTGTTCGTGTGCACTTGCATTATGTTTGTATAGTACTAGAAGCTGGCTAAAGTTTTGCCTACAGAGAGAATATATATATATATACACACATAAATACATATAAATATACAATTTTGAACTGACCATATTCTTAAGCTTTACTACCTGTAGAATCGTTAAAGAACATTTTTTTAAATATTTTTTCTTAGCCTCCCTTTCAGCCATTTGGGTTCGTTAAGGGTGGGGCTAGTAGATACTAGGCAGTCATCCTGTTCTAAACATCAATAGTTCAGGATAAGCTTTTATTGATCGGTAAAAGTAAATTATAATTATTGAATGATAACTTACTAATAATTCTTACAGTAAACTAAATCAATTTTACACAACACTAATTACTTTGATGGTTAGAATTATAGAATATTACTTACTTATTAGTGCGGAGAAAAAATATTGAACAAAATCATTAAAATTTCAAATAGTTGAGAGCAGAGTGGTATATATATGCTGAATGCACACGCGCGCCCACCCACAGACATAAATTTTGAACTGACCCTATTTTTATCTCCTCTTGAAGGATCGGCGAGTCTCTAAAGACATTTTTATTGGGCTGAACGTAAAACCCTTGACTTCCTTAGGGGATACCCACTAAAAGCGAAATATCCTTGGTTGCGCATACTCAAGGCCTGACATTTTCAACATATTAATTATAAATAAACCTATTGACCCCAGCTGTTCCACTAAACTGAAGAGCGCCGTTATTTTTTATAAATGAATAATTGACCAATGGTAGAATAAGTAATGTCAGAAAGGCATAAATAATGTATTTCAAATTACTTTTTATTGTTTTAGTTTCATATTACCTTCCGAGGGAATTTCTTTAATTAAAAATATTATGAATAAATATTCGTATTATTTTTATGTATGTTTTCTTCTTATTTTTGTTATTCGTACAAATTCAAGATGGCTTCGTTAATGGCTGAATTCGGCAGGTAAAATTTAGGTTTACAGGAATACTAAATTGAAAATTCTTAATATCTTCGTTGCTGGATTCCATTGAGGTTTTGTTTGGGCGATATACATCAAGATTATTACGCCCTTTTGATAGTTTTGATTCTGTCTAATTTTCGTTGATGTTAAAGATACGCAAATGATAATTGCAGAGAACAGGTTTGAAAATTGAATTCCATAATATGTTTACGACACATATTGGAAGAAAATAGTTGTTCGTGTAATAATAAGAGAACTTCTCGTCTCCTTATTTTAAAAAAAATATTTAAACCAAATTCAGTGTCTTGGCTTTCAAATGTGATTCATTTTTGGGAAATATTGAATAAGGGAGGGAAAGCGCTAAAATTAAAACTAAAATTTATCACGCAATAAGAGTACAATGTTCCATAAAATTTAAAAAGTAAAATAAAATAATGAAAATATTTATGAAAATAACTGCCAATGTTGAGCGTACATTCTACTCTTCCCTCTTGAACAGTCTTCAGCCCGCCCTAATAAACATATCTTATATCCCCATAGCCTTATCTGATTCCTCAGATAAAATTAGCCATTTCCATCTATTTAAGTCCACCTTTAATGAGCAGTGCCTTGCTTCTCCTCTCTAGTTCAAATGCAGTAAATTTCACCATGAAATCCATGCATATCAAATGGGGTGAATCAATTTGCATTTATATACATTGAGATTGTTAATAAAAAAAAAATAAATGTCTTTAAAAAAAATCTTTAATTAAACATGCGAATTTGACCTACATCTTTTTTTTTTTATTCCTCTAACGATGTATTGTCTGTTTGTCACTGACTTGGACTTTATCCGACAATAGGTTGAAATTTCTCAAATGACAGTAGGAAATTGTAATATTTGTTCGTTTTAACCCAAAACAGTTTTAAAAGGTCGGTTATCGATCTTGTATTCCAGAGTTTTTTCAATTTGTTCTTAATCAGCAATGGGCGAGAATGAAAATGTCGACAATATAAAATATTCCTTTGTAATGTAATGAAAAAAATACACTGTAAAAATCTAATAAATAGTAATATGTTAGGAGTGGACATGATTCTCGATGACTCTATGCAGGTTTTACGAAAAGTGTCTTGATATCAGAAACTTTGAAAGCGTGCAACTATATCTCATAATTAAAACCCATAATTTAGAAGTTGCAATCCCCTGCAATTATATAAAGTAGATTTATTTAATATATAATAGCCTGGCAATATATCCTCGCGCTAATAGTTCATCAATGACAATATGACCCGTAGTTAGACAGAAGATAAGCGAATCCGTTGACGGCAGGTGTTTGAAACGACAGTTTGGTCGGCCATCTTCCTTGCTTTGATAGTTCCGAACTTCACGACTGGTATGGCTACAGCTTCAGAATACATTATACAGGTGACTGGTCCTTCACTCTCATTGAAATCACAGTGAACACTAGTCTTCACAATTATAGAAGGAAGTTCCAACTGTGATATTAAATAAAAACCTCTGTATGTAACATATATTCTGAAAAGAACAAGGCCAGACACGCAAGAGATGCTGAAATGAAATAGATTTTTCACGATTTTTAGTACAAGGGAACAGAATAAAAAATCTAACTGTCTCAGCCAGGACTCGAACCTGGATCTCCTGCTATCCGGGCCGGTACTTTTTCCATTTACGCTACCGTGATAAGTTTGATAAGTTATTAAATTCCCTACACTGGTGTTGAGAGTCTAATCTCCTATTCTGTTCCCTTGCACTAAAAATTTTTAAAATTTACGTGGGATTAAATACCACAAAAAAATATTTATAGACTTTTCACGCTTCATCAAAGGTAAACATAGATTAAATTTTATGAGTATAGCAATCAAAGAAGCCGAAAAGATACAAAAAATCAATAGGTCAATATAAAAATATTTCTTATAACAATTTTTTTAAAGATTTATTTTAACAACTTTGTCGTAATTTATTCTAACGAAGGCAATACACCTTTCAAGAAAAGTAGTTAAACAAAATAATTAGTTTTTCTTTCCTATAAATTTGATTTTTGAATGTAAGTTGAACATTTTTAACAAAANGTAATTAATTCTAACGAAGGCAATATAACCCCACATCTTTCAAGAAAAGTAGTTTAACAAAATAAATAGTTTTTCTTTCCTATAAATTTGATTTTTAAATGTAAGTTTAACATTTTTACCAAAAATATAGAAAATAAAATCACTTTTGGAATAGATTTTTAAGAAAATATTTATTCTGACTTTCCCAAGTACTTAGAGAAATGAAACTATAGTTCACTAATGCTGAAACTGAGTGCAATAATCTTTCTACTTGTAATTTCTGCAATCACACTG
Organism: Oncopeltus fasciatus; assembly: GCA_000696205.2. Lineage (NCBI taxonomy): Eukaryota > Metazoa > Arthropoda > Insecta > Hemiptera > Lygaeidae > Oncopeltus > Oncopeltus fasciatus. Next base: position 15,931 of record KZ809549.1, read on the forward strand.
TATTAGACGATTCAGAATTAATAATATCTGGAATATATTTACATACAAATTCAAATGGTTCGAATAAAATATAATTTTTAGAATTTTTTAAAATCTCAATTCTAAATTCCTTTTAGGCTCTAAAAAAACCATTCACTAATTTCAGTGTTACTGATAAGTATATTATTCGAATGATTTTAAGACTTCTGCTACTTCATGCATTTACACATGTACGCTTAGACAGGCCGCAGAGATCTATGTCGTCCTCTTATCAATACACAAAATTGGGTATGGGAACTAATGTTTTTTCCCAGGAGCAAGATGATCGGTTCTAGCCTCACCTCCCGTCAACCTCGGAGGATCTAGAAGAGATTAAACCCTGAGATGAGTTGTCATCTGTAAACTGACGGACTACAACTGATCTTAGTCATCTAAGGGGCAAATAGTAACAGCTTATGTCAGTCCTCCCTTGCGAGAGAGTAATGCCCCATCTCCAGCTGGTTTCCTGCACTGATATATAATATGACGATATAAGCGCTTTCTGAAGAGAAAAAAATACAAATTTATGTTTATGTTTATGTTTATGGATGCCGCTGATCCGAACCCGAAATCTTCAACAATTGAGTAACGCGCACTAGTCACTACACCATGATGGCTTCATAAAAAGACAAGTCTTCAAAAATTATTACAGTAGTAGTTAAGCGAATTAACTGTGTAGAAGCCACCATAAAATCTATGCAGATAGATAAAGTACCAAAACTTTGAGGTGGATTAAACAAGTGAGGAAGCACATAAGAACAATTGAAAGCGTTCGGAGTAATAAATTTGAAGTAGGGGGACGAACTTTACGCTGAAGTGGATCGCCTTGAGTGAGTTAATATTCACTTACTTTGGAGGTCTGTCACGTATGGAGATTTAGAACTCAAGAGACAATTCACTTTAAGATTTATATTCATCTGACTAATGAATAAGACAAACGGATGTCACTAGATGAAAACCAGTAAGTATACACCTCTGAAGTATCGTCATTGCAGCTTTTAATAAAACTTTACAACTTCATTTATCTTCTTTTTTTTAATAAATAAATAAATTGTAAGCAATTATCAACATTTAAAAGTCAAAAGGTAAGCACTACTTAATTCATTATTGCAGCATGACCGATGGAGCTACGGCGAAAATGTTAATTGCCTAACAAGCGAATACGTAACTTCATTGAAAAGGAGCAATCCTTTAAGCGAATAAAGTTATGAACAGGCTAATTTATACTTTTAAATTCAGAGAAGTTGTAGTGGAAGAAGTTCCCATTCATCATCACATCGAAAACGCCATAAACAACAAACAAAAATAATGGAAAACTACATTTTACACCTATGAAGTTACATTAAGTTTAAAGTAACTCAATATATTAGAATTATATGATTAATTTTGGTCTTCTTCTGAAACTCCCAACCCCTCTCCCCCTATCTTCGACAAAATATAAATATACATTAGACATACATCTAATGCTTTGCAAAAAAGAAGCTGGAATAACGAGTTCACTTTAATAATTTAAAATATTGAAGGCACATTTGTAATTTTTAGTTCGTTCGAAGTAAAAAAGAGGAAATCTATTTAAAAGTAGAAAGAAACTCAGTAGGAGGCGGATGAATAAATTGGTCTTAATCCAAATTCTGAAACCAAATTTTCAAAAAATAGTAGTATAGATTACCTAAAAACGTTTCTAAAAACATTATCATTAGTACAACCATCTTCATATTTCTTAATAGTTGGTGCTATATTAAGGTTTATAGTCCGTGAGCCATTCTTCTCTTATTCGATAATCCCATCCATTACTTTTTTTTTTTAATGAGAGAGACCGAAATACGAGTCTAGCGTCAAGAGTTCGCATTTAAATGTTCTATCATTGGCGAGTTTTCACCACTCGATCGGAACAAGAATCGATTTCAATGACTGGCTTGTTGGGATATGAATAAAATATATAGGATATGGAAGGTGGCCTGGATAAGTATATTCCAAAAATAAAAAGAAATTAATTATGGATAGTTTTCTACCAATGGGGCTAATTGACAAATTGAGCAATGATAAATAAAATGGTGCATCACATGATGGACTGAAGATTTCGCCTGGGTCGAAACGAGGCGAAACTTCTCCTGTTAGTCAGTTGTGAAAAACAATATGTAAATAGATTTTTTGGAGAAGTAAAAAGGTTCTTTAGTTTACTTATAATGTTTCATATTTACTTAGGCTTCCAAGATTTCCAGGAACATTCGTAAATGCTTCACCCAGGCTTCACCATGTAGAAAAGTTACTTTTTGCCGAACTTTCGCACATCATGTGATCGCACATCTTCAGGGCTGAAAGTAGCCCTTTAGCCTGAAGGAGACATGTGCGAAAGCTTGACAAGTAACTTTGCTACATGGTCAAGCCCAGATGAAGTAATAATGAATATTATATTTCCTGTTATATGGTAATATATATATATGTAATATTAAAACAATCATGATAATGACGTTTTCGATTAAAGCTTATTCCTATTGTAATATATATGTATGAATGTTTATATGATCAGGAATCATATAACAACTCAGAGAAAGTTCAGGGGTCAAATTCGTAAAATCCTAGCTTGAAGTCAATGAATAAATAATATAGTAGGGACTTTCCTCAAGAGAGGGGCCTGGAAGAAAGTGTGGGAGTGAAATTGAATTCCCCCCCGGGGGGGAGGGGGGCTATATCTGGACAATCGCCGTCCGAAGATAACACACCCCGTAGGTTTCAGTTAGGTCCAAGAGATGGCAGAGAGCACGCACTCGAGGGCCTAGGCCGGTGGGGCTTTATCTCTCCCAGGACGGCAATACAGCCCCCGCAAGAAGGAAGGCTACTCCTGCTGGTGGTGGCCAGGACTTCTGCAAATCACTGCTCCCTCACACAATATTAATAACATGTCTTCCTTTAGTGACGTAAACATTGTATACTTTCCAAGTACTTGGACATGAGAGCAGTTCATATCAATAAATAAGAAATATGATTCGGTTCAAATTGTTATCCAGTCAGGACTAGGGATAGAAAGAGGGGATTCCTCATGGTGGTCAAAAAATGGCCGAGCTGAGAACTTGGACGCCGCTTGAACCACGGAATTATACCCTTGATTCAAAACAGTAGCATGACCAATGCCAAAAAAAATTTATACAACATAAATTAAGGATTTTCGAAATTTCATTTAGACACTTTTGCTAAAATATTTCGTCGAAATCTTACATCGGATATTGAGATAAAATTTAAAAATGATTTTCCACCAAAGGACAAAATGAATCTCATTATAAATGAAGATTTTAAATTTTGGTCTTCCTCATTAAACCATATCTACCAAAAACATCAAACAAGCTATCTTACCGAGAAAGCTAAATACCGAGCTTAGTGATTTTTAAAATTCCAGAAGGTTTTTATTCTGTTCCCACTCATTAATTGTTTGAAATTTACGTGGGATAAAAAACCACAACCAAATAAGATATTTATAAATTAAAATTTAATAAAGGAAATGACGAGAGTCGACAAAATGTATGACAATGTCAGCTACTTCGAGCTTAAGACGAAGTTCTCGTCTTTCTTGTAAGTTAGGCTCTCGCTAGTGTAGAGGGAATTTAATAAGATATCTAGCTAGTCCTTGTGGTGAAACGGTTTAGCACACCGGCCCGGATAGCAGAAGATACAGGTTCGATTCCTGGCGAGGACAGATAGATTTTTTTTTTATTCTGTTCCCTCTCATTAATTGTTTGATATATATATATATATGTTGTTTTTTTCTCAGCTTATCCGATGTAGGATCGATCGCGTCATGATACCAACGTAAAGAGCTTGATTTTCATTCGGGAAACATCTGATTTAGTTAGAGCGAAATATCTTTTCGAAATATATATTATCTTATTGATACTACTTTTTGAAAGGCTCATTGGAGAAAGGAAGTGGAAGTCACGACTCAAACTAATGAATGCATGACTATTTCATGGCTGGGTCCACTTTCACCACTGACTTCTATCACTTATGGAATGGGAGTGTAACTCACATCAAAATTGTATTACTCCAAAGAAAATAAAGAATTAAATGCACTCAAACTAGTAAGAGGGTTGTTTTGTGTCTTATCTGGGTTGCGTCAAGCCCAGTAGGATTCGGTCCTCCTAAAATATTCTATTACAAGGGGGAAGAGAACAAATCCCAGGCGGATGGGTTTTTAATCAGAATACATTAAAATTTCAGGACCCCCCCCCCTCCAACTCAGACTGATTCCCAAAGGTTGTTTTTATCCGTTTCCCTAACTCCAGGTTAGAATTCCAATCTGGAGGAGGCTTAAATGACTGCCAGTTGTCTTCTAGTAAAGAACATTGTAGATTCGGCAGGGAAGTCACAATACACGGGCATTAATCGGGAAGGAGGGAAAATGGTTTTGGGAATATTACTGAAAAGGACAAATGCACATGAGCTGCAGTCAAAGGACTCAATTGGAGAGTTCAATCCCACCATCTCTTGCTATACCTATATAAATAAATAAATAAACCATACAATAAGACTGGTATCATATATTACATCAAGTCACGCATTCATATATTAAGAACTGCTAAAAGAAAAATGGTGTAATGATATCATAGTATACCTTAAGACTGAAGATTAAAAGTATTTACAGTAGAATAATAATAAATAAAAAAAGATTAAAATTTAAAAGAGCTCTTGTCCTAATAATGTTTTTTTGTATCAATAATATAACTGTATATTAAAATGAATTATNCAGAATTAACCCCAATAATTTAAAAAAATTGCATTGAATTTCTAGTGCATCAATTATACATATTTTGCTTTTGGTGTAAAATAGATTAAGGAAAGTTTATTTCTTTAAACTCACAGCCTAGGTGTAATAAAATCATAAAGGCAGAATAATTTTACATGAAAATATCAGATGAAAATGTGGCGAATAGTTATAACCATTTATAAATTATTATTTAGTTTTCAGGGGAGGATGAAGTAAATACGGAAGAGAAATTGAAGAAATAGTCAATTATTTTATTTTCCTTTCATTGTTTTTCAATAGAAGAGTTAAAGTCATTCAAAGCCGAATGGCTATAGGCAGACTTATATTCCTGGATTAAAGATATCCAATTTTAAGCAAAGAAATGTCGATATTAAAACAAAGGAATATTAAATTCAATAAAGAGTATAACAGACTATTAGGGTAGAACTCTTGTTTAAACAAGGAAAAAATAATTGTTTTTATTTTCCCTTTTCAATGTATAGTGAAAACCTTTTATCGGAGAAGTATTCAAGCTGAGTTTATGTAAATTTAGGAGATAAAAAATAAATAAAAATAAGAGAGAGAGAGTTTGAATATATATTTCGAAAAAAAAAAAATTCTAATAAAAGAATGTGGAGAAAGTGTGAGGTTTAGCAGAGCTCCGATGGCGGTCCTCTGAAATATTCACATGGTGCGGAACAGAATGCTAAGTGGCCATGTCATGGGGCCGACAAAAGCCAAAGCCCCTATATTCATTATTTCCATCGTCTGTAGGTCATTTGACTAGATCCAAGGGTCAGGAATATTCCCCCCCACCCCCTTCTCATTCTCCAAAAAAAAAAAAAAAAAAAAAAAAAAAAAAAAAAAAAAAAAAAAAAAAAAAAAANCATCGTCTTCACTTTCTTCATAAGCCTGACCAGCAAGACCTGTTCCAGTTCGCCAGTCCCACACTCTTAATACCCCTACTGGAAAAAAAAAAAAAAAATGTCCCGTGGAAGAATTTCTTTTTGAACAGCTGTAATTTATTTTAAGCATGTACCATTCCTGAACAAGCTATAGGCCACCTATATGACGCAAAAATATTCTAGTGCGATATGAGCGTAATTGTGCTTTTCAGGGGACCATCACGCAAGAGTTGTGTAAACGAAGAACATTTCTAAATATTTTATTTGGTTGTGGTTTTTTATCCCACGTAAATTTTAAACAATTAATGAGAGGGAACAGAACCTAAGGTTCGATTCCTGGCGAGGACAGATAGATTTTTTTATTCTGTTCCCTCTCACTAATTGTTTAATAATTTCTAATATCTCTGCCAATATGCAGAAAATATAATTAATAATATTCATATTATAAAACAATTTATGAATAAGTACATATATATATATATAAAGAGATAAAATTGTTCTCCCATTCGGAACGCGAAAACTTATCATCTGACCTGACTTTAGTGCACTACTTCGCCTCTGTTACACTGCAGCTGATATTTTGTCAGCACACCGGCTTATAATGTCTCAAATTTGAGTAGTTTCCAAGAGTACAGCAGGAATACATTTGGCATTAGATATACATTGTATAAACACTATTACATGGCATTCTACATCTATCAATCAAAATATATTATCTACCTATAACAAACACAAATATAAAGATATTAACGATTTTTATATTTGAATTTTACCAAAATATATATATAAAAATCCTAATCTTTCTTCATCTTGATTTAAGTACCACTTAGAAAGGATCTATTTTAAAAATTGTGTACACTAGAAGGCATACAGACACAATCAAGTCGTTTACTTTTATTTTTGTGCCCTTAGTCTTCTAAGTTTGCTAATTTGACAACTTGGCAACAGTTAAATAACTAAATGTAATTTATTCCGTTCCCAAAGAAGGAGAAATGAAGAGGAGAGCTCACATGAAGTCCCCACCTGTTCGAATACACGATCGCCATTACGTGAGGTAGGGCAGTGCGATGCACTGATCCAGAAAACTTGCTATCCCGGGGGGACAGAACACAGGGGTTTCTCAGCTGATATCACTACCCCCTGGGGTCCATCGAGGTCTGCCTTAACGAAGCGGCCTTTGGGTAACTGCAGATAAATAAGTTCGAATGAAGTGAACTTGAAAGAAGATTTATTTTAAAAGAGAGTACAAATACATAGTTACACTTACAGACTAGGGACTACACTGAATGAGTTATGCAGGGATGCCAGGGTATATATAGTATTTACAAACAAAGAAAGTGCTAGTGAAGGGTCGGCTTGCCGCCAAAGGGATGCAGGTAGATTGCATGCCGACAAAGGATCCAGGCGGGTGCATATTGTAACTCTACTTGTTGAGACATCCCAACAGAAGGGGCCTTTACTCTGACTGAGGCAATTAATATCAGATTTTTTCATTTAAAAGAAAAAATTAGAGAACCCAATATTAGTTATGGGTGTGTTCGAAAAATAAGCGCTTAGTCAACTAATATAAACTTATGTTATATATATGCTATATAAACTAACTGAGAGTAAAATTTCCATTGCAAACCTGCCTAAAAAATTTCTCAGAGCAGCTCCAGAAACTCGTACCAGCTTAAGTTTTTTTTTTTTTTCCTCGCTTTTAATTGAAATTTTACTTTAGAAGAGTAAGTAGTTCTTGTACAAGTATACTGGTACAAATGGAGTGTTGTCAAATCATAATAGCTCGAGGAATATCCATTAATATTTACCGGTAACGAGTATTGTACTGTACATTAATGAAAAATTATTGGTGGAAATTTATCAGGGACTATCAGGGAAACCCTTCACTCTAGATGATGTCATTAAGGAAAAGGTTTTTTTGATCAATTGGAAAAACGATTTCAATATCAGCAAAAAAAAAAGAAATTCACAAACCACGATCCCAAACAAACTACATCACAAATACATCAAGAAGAAAAATAAAAAGTCTTCTCTACACACAAACTAAACTCTCAAATAAAGCATTATTATTTAAAAACTGGTTTCTCACTGCTATCGTAAATTTTATCGACAAGTAAAAAGATATAATGACATGGAAAGGGGCTCAAATAGTTACAAATCTGGTTATGTTAGTATGAATAGTAACATCAATTCATTGGTTATGAATACGTATGTATAGTTATTCATAAAAATGTCAGCAAAAATAGAAACAATAAAGGCTTTAAAGAATATAAATATCAAATAAAAATGAGAAACAAAATTTTAAACAATATTATATTTTCCTTTTTAAAGTGGTAAATTTACAAGAATAGCTCAATAGAAGTCTTTCCATCAAGAAATATGATTTTGAAAGTAGGAAAACGCTAAGCCCCTGATAAGTTATGACAGGAGATTCTGAGAAGATCCCGGCCAGTAAATCCCCTCCTCAATCTAAGCCCAAAGGAAGGTAAACTGAGAAGTTTATCCGGATATTCCCGAGGTGAAGGATGGTGGGAGCCTGACAGGAGCTATGGGGGGGCCTCTTCCCTAATCCCACATACCCTGCTATAATTATCCGGGGAGGCAGAGACAGACGCGGGTATGACACGGAGGGAAATGATACCTGTGGAGTATGGGCCTCTGTCATGACATACAATACCATATGATTAGAACCATATACGCATCAACACATATATCATTTAAAAGGAGAGTTTGTTGACCGTAGATATTATTCTAAGATGATTTTAGTTGGGGGGGAACCCCAACTAAAATCATCTTAGAATATATCATTTAATTACAGTCTTTCAAGTACGGTCAAATAGATGTTTAAGTTTTAAAAAAAAAGAAAGTTATTTCTTGTATTAACCGTTTCTTTTTCCGGGTTGGACCGTGTCAAATTTTTGTTATTGGCCGAGCTTTCGCACATCATGTGATGGCTTCTTCAGGGCTGAAAAGAGAATGTTTTTTTCTTTTTTCATTCTCTTTTCAGCCCTGAAGAAGCCATCACATGATGTGCGAAAGCTCGGCAAATAACACCAATTTGACACGGTCCAACCCGGAAGAAGAAACGGTAAATACATCTGACGACCGACGAAGCCTACGTGAACATC
>KZ809549.1:30930-46629 GCA_000696205.2 Oncopeltus fasciatus
TGTAAATTCAGCTGAACCCCTCCCTGATTACATTAAAAACCTCATACAAGCTAAGCGGCAAGCTCGAGCCCTGTTCCAGAGGTACAGACATCCCTCAGATCGTAGGGAGTTTAACCAGCTATCTCGTCTCGTAAAGCAAAAACTAGGTGCTTTACGAAATAAGGCATTTAATGCCTACCTGTCTAGCCTCTCAAAAGGAGACAAATCCCTCTGGACTGCTACTCGCAGGATTCTAAAGTATCATGAACCTTCTGCCCCCTTACGTCGAGAAGATGGTTCCTGGGCCTCTTCCGACAAAGACAAGGCCCAAATGTTTGCCCAAAAAATCTCTCAATACTTCTAACTAAATATCCTAGTTAATAACTAAGTCAATTTAGGTATCTTGGTTTTTAAAATAATTAATTATCTAAAAATATTGCATTTGCATACAATGTGTATACATATGATAATGTTATGCTTATGAATACAGAAAAATGCAAGTGCCGTATGAATGAGTGTAATTGTATTTATCACGACAAGATAAATCTCCCTGTATTTACGTACACTTTGATCTGCCATTCACTTGGTAATGGAACCCAGGCTCTTTCGATGATGCCTCTATCCCCTCCCTTGAAAATTAAAATATCGTTTGTATTGTAAAACCATTTGAAAAGCCTTTCACAGTTTATGTGCGTGCGCGTGAGTGTGTTTATGTGTGTTTCGCATGTGAACTTTTGTAACTTGCTAGTATAAAACGATTTTAATAAAGTAATTGGTGCAATGTTTTTTAACTTTAAGATGAATTTAAAAATTCAGTTTTAATATTTCCACTTTACTGAATTATACTATTATGTAATACGGAAATAAAAAATAAAAACAGAATTTAAACAGCACATTGCAAAATTTAACCATCACATTCTGGAGTGTGCGATTCTCAAATTTTGACTGAAGATGTGTTAGTATAGGGACCAAAATTTATGATCTTGGTTCTTATTTGAGTTATAAAGTCCTTTAGGTAATATAATACGTAATAATTAAAATTTAATTTTATTCTTTAACCTTTTACGAAAAATACTTAAGGGGAAAAATTACGAATCTATAATTGGTTAGCGCTTCCCCCCACTCTTCATTTCTAGCCAGTCTAATGTGAAGCATATTTAGTCATGCCTTTCAATCCGGCATTTAATCACATTTAATCATTTACTCATATTTATGTAAATATTTAATGAAACATGGGAAAATAATCAGTAAGAAAATACAGCACGACGGAGGTTTTATTCATTCTCTTTGACAGAGACTTGGATAAAAACAGGAAGAGCTTCAAAATAGAGTGGCTTAAATCCGTTGTGCAAATAATGTGACAATAAATTGACGTCATGTATGTATATGACATGTGTTTTGGTTTTGTTTTATACTTGTATTATTAGCCTTTACGCATTATTTTCACACTTGAACTGCAGATCCAGAACCTTAAAATATTTAGATAAAACGATAACCGTATATATTATGACACAAGATAAAATTTTAATGAAATTTGAGGAAATATTATTTCATTGAGTGATGTTTTGTTTAGCTTGAAAAAGAGAAACTTGGTATTTACAGCCTAACCAAATACTCAGAATTAATTTAGACATACACAAAAAAAAAAAAGAGCTTTAATTATTTCAACCCCCGTTGAGTGCTACAAATGATTAACCTCTTTATTAAATATTCTACCCTTAATGTCCTTTAAATTGGAATGCCTGCATTAAATTTTAACTGAAAAGAACGGCTCCAAATACTTTAAAATGGAGGTTATTCAAAATTGATCTCACAACTAAATAGTCCTTCTCTCACGCCATAACTGTACTAGAGGAATTTTTTCGGAATATATTTAAATAATTATCTTAAAATGGGATGCACATATATCTGAGCGTTTCAGATGTTTCACCAGGAACTGAAATAAGTAAAAATTAAAAGAATTCTAGTTAAAAGAAAAATGTCAACAAACTATGGTTTGGAATAAGAACGTTGCTACGATAAAGAATAAACAAATAAGTAAAATAAAAAGTAAACAGACAAGCCGGGAAATGTAATTGTAAGCTGGACTTGAAAATCAAAGGTGCAGATTAATATATAAGTACATAATACTGTAGTTAAATCTGAAGGATAATCGAGTCTATCTCCAGGACACAAAAATTATATTTACTGAAATTAACATGTGCGTCTTGTGCGTGTGCTAGAATCGGCCTTGTCTAAAAGAGAGAAATTTAATATTATTTCTTACAGAAGTTCCTTTAGTGATAGTTTTAATTTCATTTAATTAATAGTTAATTAGAACAAAAAATAGATGAATAAAAGTAATTACTTTCCCATCTCGGCTTCATTTTCCGTCAAAACGGGGCTAAATTGTTACGTCAGAAGGAAATCTGAGGCTTTTAAACCTCCTCAGACATTACATCCTTCATTTTCTTAAATAATAATGGTGTGTAAAAAAAAATGACCGTTTTATGAAATACAAGATTTCAAAGGACTGTAATTGTTTCAATTTTTTTTTTTTTTTTTTTTNCTAGAAGGGAATATGATAGGAAGCCTGGTCAGCACAACACTCCTGCCAAATGATATATCTATTCAATAAAAAGGTACCCAATTAGGGTTTTTGGATGTTCCCCAAAAAAATACCAATTTTTTTTTTTTTTTTTTTTTTTTTTTTTTACCTAACAATCTATTGAGAGCATTCACTGAGCTCGTTAAATTCCATTCGACTTCTTTGAACATGCCTTAGTTTAATTATTTGTTTCAAAGAAGAAAAATGACGAGGTCCTATGTAATTTTCGTAATTTTAAGGCATAACTGGGGAAAAAAATTTCACTGCCACTGAAGTAATAAGTGGAATTATTAAATATAAGGGAATAGTGTCTTTGACCAGCGCAATGAGAGGAGTTGGTTTAAAATTTAGCAGTGGGGATACGACTGTGAAAAGGAAGAAGGGCGACCATAATGGACATTGATGAGGTTTTGCAGGAAGCTGTTGAGTCAAATCCGTCCACAAGTACTAGTGAACTTGACAGGGAGTGAGGTGGGTCGAAAGATACTGTTAGTCGTCATCTACTCTCCATAGGGAAGGTCGAAAACACTGGTAGCTCTCACGAACTTACTCCGTAGAAATAAGTTAATAGGTTGTAAATTTGTGAAAACCCCTTCTGATATGAGATTTCACCGGGAGATGAAGTATCACCTGTGATGAAAAGTTGGTTTATTGGAGAAATCCGAATACCCATAAGAAATGGCTATATCGCGGTCAAACACCTTTTTCTGTTCTATCAAGGAGGCAATTTAATTTTTTTTAAATCAATTCTCTGCGTTTTTTTGGAACTTTGAATGTGTTATTCATCAAAAATTTCCTGATGGTGGCTCTTTGAATTCTGAACTCTACTGCGAAATATTCTCATATAACAGGGAAGATTGTAAGCGAAGTTGTCTGAGCGTCATCTTGTTTTGATCAGCAATGAACAATAATACTCGTCTTCACACTTCCTGTCGAGCCAAAGAAAAGTTTCAAGAACTTCATGGATTCGAACTCCAGCCTCATCCAGTCCAGACCTCGCACCATCGGATTGCTACTTGTTTTGATCCTTGGCCCATTTCCTTCGATGGAAAAAAGAAGGGATAATTTTGCGGAAGCTTGAAATTACGGTCAAAGAGTTCTTTGAGTGCCATCCCAAGGATGGTAACAGCGAGGTTTGCAGATGGCTAATGATTGTAGATAACAATGGATTATACTTTCAGTATTAATTGTATTTTATAACATTTGGATTTTTTCTTAAAGATATGTTGAATATAACTCCGATCCTATATAACAAATTATATACAGCCTATATTTGTAATACCTAAAAGTATGGACCTGTCTTCACAAAATATTACTTGTTGAGTAATATTGAGATACATTTACATACATTTTCCTTATAAGCTAGGCATTTTCCTAAAGATAGGCAATATTAAGATATATTTACATGTAAATATATCCTTAAGTAATACTGAAGACATATTAAGATATAAGTAATCCGTAGGATATATATTAAAAAATAGGCAATATATTTACGCTAAAAGGTAGGCAATATAAGTAATCCTTAAGGTATAATCCTTAAGATATATATTAAAAGATAGGAAATATAAGTAATCCTTAAGATATAAGCTAAAAGATAATTTTATGGCATCTTTAGGAGCAATAAAACAGTCTTATAGCTAAAAGATAGGCAATATTTACATGTAAATATAGCAATCTTTAGGAGCAAAATAATAGCTTAAGAATACTATAGCTTAAGAATACTATATAGTAAAAGCATCCCTTAGTTGAAAATTTTTAGAAGCTGAAATTTTTTTTAGAAGCTAAAGATAAACTAAAGAACTTAAGAAACAACAATAAACCATTATTCTTAGTAGGTTTCCTTCCTAAATTTCTACTACTTTGCATGTAACCCTAGCTTTTCACCAATTAATTTCAATTTAAATCCAACTATCTTTTTTTGTTATGGTGTTTTCATTTTTGGACTTAATGGCAACGCCCATTTAATTTGTAGGAAAAACAAGGCCACAGATAGGTCCTTAGTAGAGGACTAAATGTTGCAGATTCGTTACCCAGTATCCTCTATTGGCATGGAACACATTAATTATTCGGCTCGCGGTCACGGAAGACTTCAACCGAACGACATTTAATTGGGATAGGAAAAGGGGAGGCCTCTGCAGTTTCAGAGAGTGTGTGGATTTTAGGGAAGGTTTTCCACTGATCGTTCCCCCGTAATGAATACAATCGCGCACCGTGAACCGGCGTAATTGAAAACACTCCGTGGTCGACTTATTATTTCGTCTGCTGACCTTGTCGGTGCTCTCCCCTCCCCCCTGCCGACAGGAAACTACCAATGCCGTGCATCCTCTGAATCATATAGCTCACTTCCACAAATCCAGAATGATTTTACTTTACGAGTGAGGGAATGACTGGGAATTGTTCATAACAGAGTAATGCGGGGAAAACTATGTTGAGGAATTATTTAACAACTCTTCTGCAAAAGAAAGGCCTTAAGTGAGAGGCTCTCAGAAATTGATGAAAACATTTTTTTTTTTAAACGTTAAACATTGAGCGATGTGTTTGATTTTTATGTTCTACAATTTAAGAATATTTTTTGAAATACTGTAACAGTATATATTGGTAGAGGTAGGTTGGCCGTCGAGTGTTATTCCTGAAAAATTAGACAGGGTTTTGGCCAGGATTAAAAAAAAAAAAAATACTCAAAAATTATAGGGTAATTATTTTATTATTGCCAACGTTGTGACTTAACTTATTAGTTCTGCAGTCTGAGATCTGACCAAGGATATCCCCTTGATGATGACTTACAGGTTAAGTCAAAATGTCGGTAATATTATAATAATTAACCAATAATATTGGAGTATTTTATTTTTTTGATACTGTAAAAAATCCTGACTAATTTTTGCAGCATAACAATATATAGTAATTACTGATATCAAAAAATAATATCAGTCAACAAAATAAATCAAATTAAAAATTTGATTCAAGCATATATAAATAAAATAAAATATAATATAATTCATCACAATAATGTAAAGTAGAATAATAACTATGAAAATCTTTCTATGCGCCTCTCTCTTTCTTATAGTCTTCATATATTATTATTATTTTAAATTGTATACTTTATTGCTGTTGACTGGTAAAACTATTTAAGTGTAGTAATTATTAAATACTGGTCGCTAAAAAGAACACAGTCAAAAATATATTTGCAACCGGTTTTTGACTAAAATCCCCGGTTTTAACCCTGAAATCAAATACATTATCTATTTGAAGACGTTTGCAAGTTTACGTGGTAATGTAATACTTTACGTGGTAATCTAATATATAGTATTGCGAAATACTAATATTTAGTATGTGTAAACCAAATTTTTTTTTGTCTATAAAGCTATTTTGGTTTAAATCTGAAAAAAACTGTTATTGCAGAAAAAAAATTTTCAAAAGACTTCCTTATCAATGAATCCAAGTGATGGAGTTCCAGTTTTTTTTTTTTTTTTTTTTTTTTTTTTTTTTTTAAAGTCGGAAAGTTCTACGGTGTACTCCCACCATAATTGGATTTTCTGACCCTTTTAACGTTTCGTTTGTGTGGAACTCCAATTTTAAAAGCATGCATGGAAAATAAAAAAAACTCATATAACTTGTTTACAAAATGCAAAAATTTTAGAGTTAAAGAAGTTTAAGGAAGTATAATTTCATTTTAAAGTATCAGAGATTCCGATTAAATATATTTCACCTGATGAGTTGATAAATGGAAATCGTTAAAGGAACAGACAGAGAAAAAGTAAAAATAAGTAAACTGAGTATTATTTTAGATTTATCTGATGTTAAATTCCAGTCAGTAGCAGACACGTAATAATTTTTAAAACACTAAGAAATAAGTTATAAATTAATGCAGAAAAATAAATAAATACGTCATCTTGCTTATTGAATAATAATTTAGCAATCTAAAATACAACGTTCCATGTATTGACTATCTCAGGGGCTTGGTTCACTTTAAAATATACAACTAGGTTTTTCGTAAAGCTAATCCTAATCTGATCCACACGAAAATATCCTTTATTTTGAGAAAACATCAGCGAAAACTAAGAAATAGCTCGCAGGTTCAATATATTATTTCAATTTATTTGAATTTTTTATTTTATTTTTTACTTTATTTACAGTAATCTCTAAATATGTATGTTATATAATTGGCTTTAATAAATATTTTAAAATATCTACCTCTCTGTTCGTCTTCTATTAATACTTAAGCTATTTTTTTTAACTTTATTATTTATTACTTTCTACATATCTTGTATCTAGCAATGTGCTGGTTAATATAGATAGCATAAATTAATTTAAAAAATAGATAATTAAATAAATAATAAAAAATATATATATACACATATAAAAAAATGCAGAATAATAAGAAAGAACTTAGCGTGTACTTCACTTGATGGAGAAGCTGCCCAATGGCAGAACTCCTTAATCTCTATTTACAATACAAAGGTTGTTTTTTTTTTTGTTTGTTTTTTGTTTTTTTCTCTTCATATTATTATTTTTTTATGAAGTGTTGGCAATGAGAAGGTCGCGGGGCCATTTCTTATTCAGGCGACGTGGTGGATTATAAGGATGGGTAATACTGGATAGAGTTTGGGCTAAAGGATTGGGATGAATGGAAAGGCCAGAGTGGAATTTATTAAAACGGGTTGTAATGATGTCTTTATCTAAAGGGATTTTGAGGTCATTGTGGAGTAAGGAGTTTGCGACGTAATAGGGTGCATCAAAGATGATTCTTAGGATTTTGGATTGAAAGGGCTGTATTCTTTGGATATTGGAGGGTTTAGCAGTTCCCCACAGTTCGACTACATACGTCCAGATAGGTCTCAGTAACGTCTTATAAATGTTAAGTTTGTTGGTCACAGTGAGCTATTTAATGGTTGTAATTTTTAATATTTTAAATTTGTAACCATGACTCTTATTATATTTTTTTGTGAATCAGAAGAGAAACAAGAAATTGTTCCATCACGTTATTGCCTAAATTATAGGAATTAGAGTGTAGCTTTGATATTTATTGTTACATAAAGTTATATCAATCAATAAAAAAACTACTAAATACTAATTTTATTAACCGTTTCTTCTTCCGGGTTGGATCGTGTCAAGTTTTTGATATTTGCCGAGCTTTCGCACATCATGTGATGGCTTCTTCAGGGCTGAAAAGAGAATGCGAGTATGAGAGTATGAAGAAGCCATCACATGATGTGCGAAAGCTCGGAAAATATCAAAAACTTGACACGGTCCAACCCGGAAGAAGAAACGGTAAATACATCAGACGACCGTCGAAGCCCATGTGAACATACTAAATATTAACACAAATATGATATATTTATTTAATTTTACGTCGTCTAGAACATAGTAAATACGAAGAATAAAATCCTCTTTCGGAAAATTTGTAGACTAATATATTAAAACCTGTTTCAAACCTTCAGCTCACCCAGTCAGTGTATCGTAAAAGAGGGGGTTTCAACTGGCAAAATATAGAATCAATAGCTAACCATTCATCAAATGTGGTGAATATTGTAATTTTGCATACAGATTAGGTTAGCACTCTCCTGTTTCACAAGTCGCCTACTGACCTCCCAATTAATTTTCTATGACAATTTATGTACATTTTAACTCGATAATATTGATTTATGTTAATTACATTATGTACTAACATAAACATAGTGATTTGTTGGAAAAAATATACGATTGGCATTTACATTTAAAATGGCAAATACCACCAATCAATAATATCACTGATAAACTTTCAGAGATATGTGATTCAAGAATTAAAATTTAAGCCCATCTTTCGGAATGGGTTTGGAGAAGATGGATTGAGCTAAGGCATAAGGATGAACGGGGATTCTGACACTAACAGTTAAGAAGCATGTGGTTATTTAGGAAATAGAGTCCAACTTCATGAGGGGAACAGTCTGAAAAATAACAGGGAATATTTACTATAGTTCTTTGGCCAAATAGCCACCTATATATCCGTACTTTAACCTATATTAGTCTCTAAATTGTAGCCCTGTAATGGCAAGTTTGTTTCCAGCTGAGACTAGTTCTTTTTCATTGTGTTCTGTACGGGCAGGTTTCTACGATAAAAGAAAAGAGACACTGGTGGAGAGAGAGAGAGAGAGAGAAAGCGTAGAGACAGAGTAGAAGAGAAATAGAAACAAGTCTTGCTGAAAGTGAAGGAGATCTAGAAGGGAATATGATAGGAAGCCTGGTCAGCACAACACTCCTGCCAAATGATATATCTATTCAATAAAAAGGTACCCAATTAGGGTTTTTGGATGTTCCCCGAAAAAATATTTTCCTAACTGGACTCCTCTGGGTTATTGTAAGTAGAGAAAAAGAAAAATTGCAAAAATAAAAAATACAGACTCCCACTCTATGAGTATCGAAACCAGAGTATATTTTTTTTTTTTTCAAGAGTCTAGTTATTTAGCCGAATGTTGGAGGTAAGGGCGAGAGATAAGGGTCTGAAGGCGGGGAAGAGGTAAAGAGTGAGAGAGAGTGTGGGAGAGAGAGAATTGAGAGATGTACAAGCACGCTGTAACAACACAGCGTATTAGAATAACAAGGTTGATGAAGAGGACAGAGAAGGTCACAACCCACTTCCACCGATCTTGGGTTAAACCCTTCTTCATCACATTTGTAGACCACACACTAGTGCCACTCAAATATGGAAATTTAGGGTGGTTAAATATTGTTAAAGGAGTGGGGAAAAAAATCCTACATGTTTCCTATATGTATCATTTTCTGCTGGAGAAGAATTAGTCAGGGTTTCTCGGCCTGAAATAAATAAAATTTCGTAACAGAAAAATAAAATACTCCAAAACTGTTGGGTAATTATTCTTTTATTGCCGACATTTAGACTTAAATAGTAAGTCCTCATCAGGGCGATAATGATGTCTGGAGAGATCTCCGAGGGAGGTTTATGGTCAGATCTCGGAATGCAGAACCAAACTTCCCCTGGACTTAAGTTATCGCCCTGATAATGACTTAGAAGTTAAGTCGAAACGTTAGCTATAATGAAATAATTATCCAACAATTTTGGAGTATTTTACTTTTTTAATCCAAGCCGAAACCTTGACTAATTTCTCCAGCATAATTACCTATGCTTACCTACAGAATGTAACAATCAAGTAAATTGAAAATAAATAAAAATTTGTGTGGGTTACTGACCCATGTTTGGTGTAATTGGCATTACTTAATTAATGATATGTGGAGGCGAATGGTTGGATTCAGAAAAAGATTGAGAAATGTTTGGATTCCTCCCATTGGGGCCTATTGGAAACGATCGACCTCATCTCAGTAATTAAGTCAGAGGGGGGGGAGCGCACGTTTGTGTTCTACAGGCTTTCAGTCCAATTGAATATATGTATTACATGTTTCATAGAGAGCGGGGACAGTGTGCTATCAATGTCTTCAGTCCAGTAATTTCTAATATCCACTTACTCTGTAATCGTGACGTGTGAAGAAGCAGGCGTCACTCCAGACATACACTTTGTCTTCCATTTGATTAAATTGATATTCATACACGACAGTATAATTTGGTTGGAAATTTATCTGTCACTTTCAGACACATTGAGAAAATCTTTCATAAGCTAAATCATTTTAGCTTCTTTTTTTTTTTGTATTTTATTTTTTAATCACGAATATTAAAATAGAGAACATATTCATTAGACATTCAAAGTCCTCCGTTTTTAGGTCATGGATTTGGCCTCCTACTTCTATCTTATTATCGACCTGGAGGGTTTGAATGACCTGGTCCCACTATGCACACCCTCGCTCCCCCGCTCTAGGTCGGGCACTCACTAAGGACTCTTCAGGTAGAAATTTGCATAATCAAGGAGCCAATCATATGGGGCTAGTTCGATGTTGCGGGCCGGCCGCCTCTTGCCACCTTGTGTGTTCGGGCCGCCTCGTGCCACCTCGTGTTCGGGCCTCCTCTCTCATGGTGTGTCTTTCAACTGTCCATCTCCCCATCTCGCGGTAAACATTAATTATAAACTACCTTTCTTCTATTTTCATCTGTTGCTGTACTTAAAGAGCATTACTGACTCAGATGGTTGAAACGCCAAAAATAAAAAATAAAAAAGTCCTCTAACGGATTAAAAATAAAAAGCTTAATACAAAAATTGGTTTGATATTTTTTAATTTTTTTATTTTTATTGTGCATCGGCTACTAGTGGTCGTTAGCGCTTCTGGTTAACATTTTTAAATTTTAAAAATTGCAAACTTTCGATAAAAGCCACAAAAAATGTTATAAATATGAAGGGATCTTATTACTAGCATCGCTGAAGTACCATATGTTCGGAGAAGGTCTGTTAAAACATTTCTATAATCGATTAATGAAACCTTCGGATATAACTTGATTTACTTCCTTATATGCTTGCAGACAGTTGAAAACATTTTCAAAATTCGTATCTTGTATACTAGCGTGACCTTTCATTTGAAATATTGGACATTCTGAAGTATTCTTCGACACTTTTCTCAATATACATATATATATATAGATACTGTTAGTCGTCATCTACTCTCCATAGGGAAGGTCGAAAACACTGGTAGCTCTCACGAACTTACTCCGTAGAAATAAGTTAATAGGTTGTAAATTTGTGAAAACCCCTTCTGATATGAGATTTCACCGGGAGATGAAGTATCACCTGTGATGAAANGTGAAGATAAGTTTTGCACGTCCCAACAAAGATGAATGTAGAAAAAAAATCCCTCAAGAACCAATGTACGGAGACCTGGTGGATGGCCCAATATATGGTGGCAAGACATCATGGAGCATGGTATTTGATTTCAGGCGATCGAATATGTAGCAATGGATCGCTTTTCCCCAACATTCAACATTGAGAAAACAAACATGGACTCATATCCGAGGGTTGTAACCTCATGAATGATGATGAAATAAAAGCGATCTGTCTTCTCGTCCCAGCCAAGTTCCAATAGCCAAGCCGCGTAAAATTTTCAGAAAACCATTCAGTAATGAGCAACAGAATGAAGAGAGAAATTCTGAACAAATTATAATCATTTTTCATATATAATAAATTGCCTACTATGAAAAAATAAGAACGCAGCTTGTGCGTAGAACGAAAACATTGTCCAATAGAATTGAGACGCAAGATTGTTTTTCATAAAATCACTTATTTTACTTTTAGCAGATTTTTCTAAAGGTAATATTTACTTCTAGAAAGCTAAAAAATATGGATCGATCAAAATTTTATGTATACACATACTTGTAAATTTGTCTGTACAAACTTTCACGTAAAAAAAAAAAATCTGTTTCTCAGTTTTTGTCTACAAACCGTTGACTCTCTACGATAATGTCTGAAATCAGTTGAGGAAGGAGTTAAGAGAATGACCAAATCGAAAATCATCAATAATTTCGTTATCCTCATAGTTCCGAAAAAAACATTATAATACATAACCATGTTAAATGTAAATAAAATATAATTTTCTAGAATTTGTATTCTATATTTGCTCTGCAAACCACATATTAAGGAATGTATTTAAGAGTGCACGTCGAGGGTTGAGACGACTTTCTTTTTTTAAAAATAAGGAAACAAACATCATTGCCCCTCACCGGCTTTTATGATTAAATTAGTCATCTACTCTTTCTCTTTTTCTTTTTTTTTAAATTATCTACCTTTTTAATTAAACAAGGAAAATCTGCACAGTTTACAAAGCTCTTGTGTGGAACATCTTTCGTAAGCTTAATAAATAAGATATGCAAATTTTACAATAAAGCTAAGTTTCTTCGGCTCTTCTCGATAAAACTATTTTAGATAAGCAGATTTTCCGAATAAGAAGGAAAATCAAGCTATTAAAGATAGTACCATGGCACGACTATTGAAAAACTTCAACAGATTCTGCATTTTACATGTTAAAATATTGCCCATTCAAAATTTTCTGGCTAAAATCAATCGAAAAGTGTGAGGTTTTAGAGAGAGGCCAAAATTTAAAATAATATCATCGTTATTATTAGAGTTACGAAAAACTGTATAAACTATAATAGATGCAAAATGATATTTATTACTTTTTTTATAACCTTTATTTGTATATTACATTCTGTTAAAAATAAATAGAAACATTTTGTAATTTGATTTCAATGAATAACAGAAAAAAAAATGACATTAATGAAAGTCACATGAAGAGAGGAGGTGACCAGTGACACCACTCTCAAAATTTATTATTAGTAGAAAAATTTGTTGGGGTTGGGGCAAAATCGATCCAAAAAAAAACATACAATTTTGAAAAATTGGTTCATATACCGACGTTTCGGCTTACACAGTAAACCATCTTCAGGATCGTGAAGGTGAGAGGGGACGTGATGCTACCTGGATGATCAAATGTCCATGACGAATTAGTAATTTATTACTAGTATCCTATACCATTAAAAAAAAATTATAGCAAGGAGGATATTAACGAATATAAAACGATGGCTCAGTACTTCTCCCACCCCCCTAAGTGATCCATCTTTTACGCTCATTACTCTCATCAGTATTTAAGATATAATGGACATTTACTCTCATCCATGTCCATCTTAATAAAGTATAGGAAATCTGCTTAGATTAAGCCGCTCCCATGTTATTTTATTTGAATTTTGAAAATTAAGGAGTATTCCTTTATTTGGTTTTTAGAAACTAACGTTAATAAGTTTAAGAAGCATTTAAGAATACAACAAATATAGATTATAACATAAAATGATTTTAGTAGGGGTTCTGTCAAGGTAGATTCAAAAAAATACAAATTTAAAAAAGTGTATTTTTTTAAAGATTATCTGCTAACGTTTCGGCTTACATTGTAAGCCATCTTCAGGACTATCAAGAAGGCGAGAGGGGACGTCCTGTCCCTAAGCTCACATTTCCATGACTGAAACATTTATGATAGCCCTGAAGATGGCTTACAATGTAAGGCAGATAATCTATAAAAAAAACTTTTTTTAAATTTGTATTTTTTTTTTATTCACCTTGACTGAACCCCAACTAAAGTTATCTAATAATAATATCTACGGTCAAAAAACACTCCGTTTGAATATAAATATTAACGTTTAAATTGAGAAAATCAGGTTTGAACACATACGGCTCATACAAAATAAGTATAATGCCAGGTCGACACGTATCGATTCATCTCATCTTTGAGGGCCAAAACATAAACAATGGGGCATATTGAATTTCATCGAAGGGTGAAACGTTAAGCCGGTAATAAAAAGATAGGGGTCGTGAATTTTTATTCGCGCTTAACTTTTTTACGCAAAAGCTTGCAGATCATTTATAGCAGGAATAATAATAATCGTTAGAACTGCTGTCTTCCACGTTTATGGGATATTCTTTAAATCCAGTGGTATAAGGAAAGCTATGATCTTACGATATTACATAAGTATATAATCATTTTATTCCGAATTAATATTACGCTCATGAAAATCTCAAGTTAGAATAGGTCTGAAGCGTTAGCCCCCTTAGAGAATATTGAGATAGCAATAGACAGTGAGTGGGAAAATACTTTGATTAGGCCAATCATAAATGCTGTTTACTCAGTTGCCTTGGAACTGCAGTCCAGTCGTGGTTCTCCTCTGCAGTGAAAATAGGAAATGTATATACATCAGGATTCCAAGGATATTCCTATTAGGATTAGACTAGGTACACTATAAGTCCCCCATAAATATATATATATATCAGGATTAGACTATTAGGATTAGACCAGGTACACTACAACTCCCAAAATCATCAATCAAGGCGAGTGGTGACAGCTCAGCCTTTTAGCAGATTTCACATAAAGAAATTTAGCCAGAAAAAAGAAAGGAGAAAAAAGAAAAAAATATTGTTTACATTCTGCTGTACAATGCACTAGGAAATTTGTCTAAGATATTTCCAATGCAATGTCCATCGCCATTAAAAGGATACGTATAACTTTCGCAATTTATATCAGACAGATCAAATCAGGCTGAGACAAAGTTTATTGACGAAAGACGAAAGATTTGTTTTTCGCCAGCTAAGAAAAAAAAAATGTGTGCTCTATACATTTTCTTCAATTAGCTTTTAATAGAAAGAAAAATTATGAATACTCTTTAATTTGGTCTCAAACGGTTTGCAAAAATAAGCTTAGCTTTTGAATTTTTTTAATTTTAATTTTTATATTGTGAATGCTAGGGAGCTAATAGATATTACACGCACGAATATATATATACATGTGCTATTTTTTTTCTTATCGTATGTATGCAGGATAAGTGAAGATCCTTTGAAATTTTTCAAAAGACGGATTATTGTAAGAAAGTGCATTGCTTTATTTCCATATGGGAACTATTCTGAAAGATTAAAAATAATTGTAGAAACTTATTCTATACAAATAAAATAATTAACCAACCATAACAAAATAAAATCAATGATACTTTTCTGAGTGATAAATATTTATATTTTTTAAAGTACTTTTTTTTAAACTAAATTATATGAAATAAAAAAAATCATTGACAATTACTTCTCATTTTATTTCTAAATAAAATAGCTTCTCAATAGATGCTTATATTTTATTTAAGCCAACGTTAATATTGATTTAAGTAATGTAGGTAGTTTTTCTGCTCTGATTATTTGCTACTGATAGAAACGCTCCGTAGACCGAATCTAATGTTAATCCTTTGAAAGAGAGCACTGCAATATTTACAGGCTTGTAGAGTGTTCAACCTCCATAAATAATTAATACCTAGTGTTATTTAAGTCACCATCATATCAAAAATAATTCAAAATAAGGAATGTTTAATTTAAAAAAATAAAATACCGTAATTCGTTCCCTAAATAGAGCCTACGTAAGAAAATAATACTTTATTGATTTGAGATAATTTAAATATAAAAATCATTAATTGTAATAATAAATTGAGCGCTGATTCGGAATTTACTATAATACATAAATTTTTAACATGGTATGAGAAAGGATTTACTGAGGGTTCGGTCTTGGGATTTGAACTAATATAAATTATCATACCTTTAAATAAAATAAAATATAATATAATTCATCACAATAATGTAAAGTAGAATAATAACTATGAAAATCTTTCTATGCGCCTCTCTCTTTCTTATAGTCTTCATATATTATTATTATTTTAAATTGTATACTTTATTGCTGTTGACTGGTAA
>KZ809550.1:18637-39547 GCA_000696205.2 Oncopeltus fasciatus
AACTAATATATATATATATATATATATATATAAAGTTGATAACAAGCCAAAATATTCATCTAATTTTCAAAGTGAATCTAATTAACAATTATAATAAAAATGAGACCGATTGAAAAAGACTGATATAAAATTTGGATTTATCTTCAAATCAGCAAATATGATCATGAAACTCTAACTACATGAGTGAATCACTTAACTATCCTCAAGTGTTCTTTGGTACGAATTATCACAAATTGCATGAAAAAACCAGCTGGAATAAACATAGTTGTGTACACTAAACTGAGCATTAAACTGAAAAATAAATAAATAAACCCCCTCTTCTGATAATTAAAGGAAATTTGGCTTGTAAGAAAATGAGGCTGGGGATATTTATCACAGCAGTAACCTCCCCCCACCACAACAGCACAACGCTCCCTTATTGAAAAGCCTAAACGGTTTAGGGTGGCTGAGGGTATTACAGTTGCTAATTCTAAGTCCTCATCAAAATAATAATTATCATAATAAAAAAAATACGGAGTGTCCCTCTATTAAATTTACACAAGTTTTGATTAAAAATATGTGAGTTTAAATTATGTCATGCAAATTCAAATATGACTCAAATGACTTTTAAACCTTAAAGAAGTGATATATCTTATTAAGTTTATTGTCCTTTCTGATTTTGAAACATTGTTAATTAATATAGCATACGCATACTCTTAAGTACTTTTCTTAATAAGCGTTTTTCAAATAAGCATAAATGAATTTACTCTGGGTAAATTAAGTTTGTGAAGATACACTTAACTTAAAGCGTCCTCCACTGCCCAAAAGGCTAAAAGGAATTAACATATTAGCTGGCAAACAGTTGCACAGGCTTAAACGGGAATGAGGGAAGAGAGCAAACAGAATTAGCACATAAAATGATAAATTATGGCCTCGTCAAGTGGCTGTGGGGAAGCGGAGAGCGCTCTTACGGAATGTGTGCACACCAAGTGTAGAGGTAGCAAAGGGCGGGGGACAATTATCCGAAGGGCGTACTCCGTGACTTCGGCTCCTCCACTGCTCCCGAAGGAGGAGACTGGGACGCGATGAGAAAGGGATGCGATATCGCAGACTATAACTGAACCTTCGAGACAAGATATCCAGTATCCTGAGTAGCTTAAATCAAAAGCCGTATCGATTTCGGAATAGAATTACAACGAATGAACATTTTCAATTTTCAGCTGATATGCTGGATCTAACAGATCATTACTCAAGAGATCTTTGCATTTCTTGACGAATTCTGATATAAAATTTTAAATGCGTAAAAGTATGCTGTTTTCGAATCTTATGATTTATCACAAATGATATTTATTCATCGTGAAAAACTAGTCAGATATTTACCATTTCATCTTCCGGGTTGGACCGAGTCAAATTGTTCTTTTTTGCCGAGCTTTCGCACATCATGTGATGGCTTCTTCAGGGCTGAAAAGAGAATGAGAGTTGTAAAGAGAGATTTTTTAAAAATCCAGATGGTATATATTTACCATGTTTTATACACCAGGTGGTGTATAATCCCGGCGCGGTCTTGTCCTTGGGCGAAGTCTGCCTTCCCATTGGTTGATACTGTGTTCTGGTGGCTGGTCTCTGGAGTCCAACCCGGAAGATGAAATGGTAAATACATCTGACGACCGACGAAGCCTACGTGAACATCTAGTCAGATATTTTATATAGTGTAGTACTATATTGCCATTGATTTACATATTTTATTTGAATTTAATTCTGACATGTAAACTAATATGTAAAAAGCAAAATTTTGTTCCACTTGTGATTATTTAACACTATTACTGTAATTAGGGAATTTAAAAAAAGAATCCCATATTGCAAATTACTTTTTACTAAACAAGAAAGTTGTTTTATGGCATTTTCAGGTCATATATGTCCATAAATCCCCTGAAAAAACAAGAATTGGATAAATTTAAATAAGTTCATGTTTCATTAAATATTAATTAAACTAAGAATTAAATGAGGAAATTTAATGTACAAGCCGAATCGAACAATGAAAGTAAATGGTGTGAATTTACATTCAAATTCTCTCTGGACTGGCAAGGAGAAGCTCTCACCCATTGATGTTAAGTTCGTAAATCTTTCTTATAAAGAGTTTTTCGAGAAAGTGTTATAAATTATAATAGATAGAAAATTAAATTTTACACATATCATTTTTCATAAAATTCTTCTAAGCTCATAAAACAACCAAGATATTACTCTTAAAAATTTTCGGCTTCCTTTAAACTATTCAGGGGGTGACCTTTATCTGCTTTAAACCAATACTTTTTTTTTAATTGTTTTTTTTAGAAGATCAATGAAAAGCCTAAATGCTGAATTTGGTTTCTATATTTTAAAAACAGGAGATTTTAAAAATTACTCAAAATTACATTGCTCAACATCTTTCTCGATACGCGCTTATGAAATAAATATATAATTGATACATATATGAATGATATGAATGATACAGAAATAAATTTTACATCTATTTTTTCTATTAATCTTTTTGTAGTGCTAATAATAACGGAGATATTATGAAATTGAACTTTGTCATTTTTTACGAGCTCATCAAATGTGGCTTATAAAAAGTAGTTAAAATAAAGGATTTGATTATTTGCGGACAGAATTCATGAAATGTTCATTGAATTCATGAAATTCATTCAGAATTATGAAAATTGCGGGCTCTATACAGGGCGTACAGACAGTGGGGAATTCATCTAGTTCAGCTAGACGCGTGAACGAACAGAAGAGCCACGATTTGGACGTGGTGGAAATTTAGTGTCATTAACAAGTAACATCATACCAAGTCAATATGTAGACCCCAGTGAATATAGATAGGACAGAATAATATACATTCATATCTTCCATGTTTAAACTTATTAAAAACCATCTGGAAGAATTATAGAGATCATCTAGAGCGATTTGTCAAATTTGTTTTTGACAGAAATAATGTTCTTCGATTTTATTTATTTATACTATTGTTGTAACAGCTAATGTGTAGTAGGTGCACAACATGGGCAGAATGTAATAAATAATAAAGTTCTTACTAATTAAAAAAGTAAAATATTCTTCTTAGTTGAAGCAACAAACAATTTCATAGTTAAAATGATCGATCCAGAAATAAAACATGAATTTAACGTTCTTTAAAATAAGTTAACTTAAACATTAAATATTTCTTTCTAGCAGAACTTAAATTTACAAAATCAACAGTAAAAATATAAAGGGCCTCCAGTTAAGTTAATTAAGAAAACGTTCGGCAGAATATCTTACAATAACTTAGGACTGGATGTATTAAAATATGTAAATGAGATGAAAATGAAATATGTAAATGAATATTCTTCAAGTAATACAAAATATTTGAATACCCATTAAGAGAATAACACTTCGAGTGTAATAGCTTTTCTGACCATTTGGTATTTTTACGAGGAGAGGCATATTATTAATAGCACATTAAAAATAACATTTATTTATTATAAATAACAAAAACTGATAAATAAACTATCCTTACAAAGAAATACAATTAATTAATTAAGTTAAAATATAATGAAGATATGTTTTCCTGTTTTAATTATTATCCTCTAATTATCTTTTTCTGTTGAGTAGTCACAATTGCACTAATTATTTGTGTGGGGTTTGAATCAGGGGGTCTGTTACGGATTTTCCACGTGTTTCAGGAGAATTATTTATANCTTAGCATTTTATATTAAAATTCGATACGCCAGATATCATTTAATAAAAAATAAATAAAGTAGCTTCCTTTTCCCTCAATATTATTGTCATAATATTAAAATTTACCTCCAGATAAAACCCCATTTATAATTGTTTAATTTTGCTGTGCGACTCCTAAAATATTTATTTTTAATCAATGAAAACGTCTGTGTAATGTTTGAGTGCTCTAAACTAAATAATAAGCCTTCTAAATCCCCCTCCACCCTTTCTATTCGTTCGATTTCGCATTCGCAACGAATTTTTCTTTTAATTTACATATCAAAGCGATATGCCGGAATCCATTAAGCTAAGCCTCCCCTCATAATTGTTTAATACCCATGTGCATCTTATAATAGGTATTTTATCAATAAAAAAATATGTATTCAATTTAATTTCTTTAGGCTGAAGTAACTTTTCGTTGTGCATTAAAAGCTACGTCCCTTAATATTATTATGGATAACTGAGAGCTGTGGTATCTAGAGCGGTAAAAGTGTCTTTGTGTCACACACACACACACAAGTCATACGGAAGATTTTTAAGGGTTGAGGCTTGAATTTTTTTTTTTTTTTAAATTTTTTTTTATTCTGAAAACATTCTGCCTTGCTCCTGTAATAATAGTATTTTACATGTGTTTGAATTACTTTTATTCTTAAGTTAAGCGTTGGATACTCAAAACTGTTTAATTTATTGAATAAAGTAAAATAATTTTATCAATAACACAAATAAGTATTCAGTAAAATCTTTTTACAACATATGTTTAAATACTCCATGATTAGTATTTTACTTCTAAAGCCCTTAAATACGAAAGTTTAATTTAGGAAACTATTGGAGAAGTTACTCTTACTTCTCCATAAGAACTTCACTCAATATAATTAAAAGATGACAAGCAAAAATATTTAATTATGGTAAATCATAAAAATCAGCGGTGAAAAGTTAAGGAAATAATAGTGGAAGGACTGGGAGATTTTTTAAAAATTATATTCCCATTTCACAGCAAACTAGCTAATCCCGAGGTTATGTGTATTAGAATATTGGAACTTTAACATAAGGAAAATTTAGCTATTCAAATTAGCTTGAAAAGAATTTTGAAAAGTTTTTCCACATTTTTTAGAATTATACTTCACAGATACTAAAAATGATCTAACTTCATGCTATTTGGAAACGTTTATATGATTTTGACCGAGATATCAGAAGAGAGAAATTAAATTAAAATTTTCTATCTTCATTATCATTGGTGTTTATATTGAATATAAGTATTTTATAATATAATTGGGAGCCGAGCAAATTTTCCAACAGTTTTATTGCATAATATATACTTAAAATATTTAAAACATATATAAAGAAAAATATTTCAGGATGTATTGGTGATGGAGTGTGAGGTTCAACCCTCTTCACTGTTGTTCGCAATCTTAATTTTTCTACTTTTCCATTCTCATGTCATGTACTCTTACTTCTGCCCACGTGAAATGGAACCAGCAGACGTGGAATTATATAAGGTTTTGTTTACCATTTATTTGTCTCAGATCATGATACTGGGTTTCCTTTAATGAGGATAGACGTAAATGGTTTGCCATTAGCATTACTAACACTGTACGAGAAGGGATTCCTATAACCTGGGTATGAAGGAGGCTAACAAAGGTGCATTTACAAGGGTAAATTCACTGTATCCAAGATAAAATTTATGTGAAGAAGGGGTGTGTTAATCCCTTTTGGGGTAGGAATGGCGAAGGATGGACGGAGTCAGACAGAATTACGGCTAGCTCAGGCTGAGAGATGTGCCTCTTGCCAACAGTACCACCTCACACTAAATATCCCTGAACACACCAGGGACTTCGTTCACCCTTATTTTTATAGTTATTTACTGCAAAAAGCACAAAATAAAAAGAGGCTTCGATACAACCCATATAATGAACAATGTCGGCAGGTATATTTTCCCACAATCTATGGCGGTAACTAAGGTGTGACTCTTAAAATATACCACTACATCTATAGTATATATGTAGTGGTATATTTGGGCATCGAATGGAAGAATAAACAAGTTACTGGCCTTTATAGAAAATTTATTTTTCATTTTATCTTTATTTTTTTGCGAGTAAAGTTGTTTTATGTCCAGGAATCTGTATGTTCGTTATTTACAGCTTCCAAAAGACTTGAACATAAATATTCAAATTTAGTCAAATTTTTACCTACTCCTATAAAGTCCTCATTTTCATTAGAGCTTGAATCATCATTTCTAAGGAGTTAAATGTTTAAAATTTGTCTGAAAGCCTTTCTTCCATGTACCGTGTAACCTGCGAATTTCGTCATTTTGACAAAAGCATTTAAATTAAAAGTTTTTTTTCAATTAGACTCATTTTTTATGAGTACTGAAGATGTCAACGTCAATTTAATAGCAATGTTTTTGTTGGTATGTTTGTTCAGAACCAGCAGGATTAAAATTATACTAATTGTAAACTGAAAATTCTGAGCTGATTTTAGTTAGATTTAAAATTTGGGTTGTGCTTGTTCTTGTAAGTTAGCTAATGTCTTATAACTTCGTGATATGACTATAAAGGTGTCGATTTATGGATTAAAATTTTTATAGTTCTCTTGAGTACGATTTCGCAATGATTGTTTTCCTTCGTAACTATTATATCTAAATCTTCAATTTTCATCTACATAGTCATCGTCATGTNTTTTTAATATTAAAGTTTATTTATATAAAATATAATTGTGAGGCAATATAAACCAACCCAGTAGCTTTGTAATTCTTCTTATTTGGAGTAATGTAACTCTATTTTTTCTTCTAAGTGGTTCTTATTCTCAATCTTTTGACCGTTATAATAAGGCTATTGCTAAAACGAAACGGTCACTGTACGAGATAGATACTTTTCAGGAAAATTTAATGTGATTTGTAAAAATATATCTTCACCCTATAATTTAATTATAATATATAAGTCCTATAATATATAAGAGGCATCTTGGGGGTTAAGGTACTAGACTTGTGAGCCAAAGATTCTATGTTCAATGCTCAAGTGCACAGTTTGTTTTTTCTTTCTTTCTGTGCTTCTTTTAATAATGACCCAAAGGATTCTGGAATGTTGGGAACATACCTTCGTTAAGCATTTTCTAGAGTACCAGAAGTGCTGAATAAAAACATTCTAAACATGTATTTCTCATTGGCCTTTTGTATGGCTGGTTTAAAAATTAAGCAAGGAAGATAAACAGTGTGTTTTGTTCATATAATGCATACTATTATAGCGGTCAGTCAAAATTAGCGATAAGATGTCCTTGAACAGCTCACTGCGAGGCGTTGGTCAAAACAATTTGGCAGTGAAGATACGACATTGGAAATGAAGATGGCTCTGGCCAGCCATTATTGGATATGGATGAACTTCTGCGGGAAGCTGTTGAGTCAAATCCGTCCACAAGTATTTGCTAACTTCCCAGGGAGAGTACTGTCAATCGCCGAAGATGCTGCTAGCCGACCTCTGCCTGAAAGGAGTAGTAGACTTGTCCTTCTCGAACGTACTCCTTAGTAGTCAGCTAAGAGGTTAGAAATTTGTTAAAATTTATTGAAAACCCTTTCTATTATGACACCTTACCGGAAAATATTCACATGTTGCGAAACCGTATACTGACGAAATCAAAACAAAGTACCCATAAGCAATGTGTCGATTGCGGTCAAACTGCTCTTCGGTTGCTGCAAGGGCGGAAATCAATGCTCTGCGTTTTTGGAATTTTGAAGATATTATTCATAACCAATTTGTACCTGATGGATGCATAATGAATTCTGAACTCTGCTGCAAACAGCTGGAAAGACTTTATGCCAAGTTATCTAGATTTTATCAAACGAAAAAAGGAGTTTCATTCCAACGAAATAATGTTCGTCTTCACACTTTCGTCGAGATAAAATTTATTTTAAGGAAGTTCTTGAGTTTGACTCCTCCCTCATCCACCGTACAGTTAAGGCATCGCACTATTTGATTATTAATATTATTTTATTCATAAGTTAAAATGATAAAAATATTTACTATTAGGAAGATTAATTCCTTGTGCTTTTCGTTAAACATTAATTGCTAACTAGTTTCAGATTTTATTTTTGTTAGTTCTTGTTAGTAGAACAGAGGTTTATGATTTATTACAAACGAAGCCCATCATTCTTTCATTTAGATAATATATATTTATTCACTAAAACTAAAAACTTCTCTTAGAAATTTTAAAGAAAGTGATTGGAATCGTTAAGAAAGTGAGTCATAACCATTAATGATCATTTATGAATGGGAAAAGATTTGAACTCTAATGAAGGTTGGAGAGCCGTCTTCGATGGCTAAGAACGACAAGTTGTAACCATTATTGCTAGTAGTCCGAATCCGAAGTGTGCTTTGCCATTGTGTTCTGAGCTGAAGAAGTTAAAACGTGCCCCATGGGCCTCAGTAGGCAAACCTATAAATAAAAAGTAACAATATGTACACACGTCTTATATTTTAACTTTTTTTATTCGATTTCAAAAATAAATCATATTATTTTTTGTATGCATTAAGTCGAATATTATGTAAAATAAACATTGAAAAAGAACTATTCTAAGATGATTTTAGTTGGGGTTCGGTCGAGGTAAATCCAAAAAAAACACAAATTAAAAAAATGTATTTTTTTAATGAAGGATTATCTGCCAACGTTTCGGCTTACATTGTAAGCCATCTTCAGGGCTGTAGAAATACAATGTCATGAGAATACAGTAATATTTGAAATTAGTATAATAGAGAATTATAATATAATGTGACATTATATTATAACATCACATTATTTTATAATTCTCTATTATACTAATTTCAAATATTACTGTATTCTCATGACATTGTATTTCTACAGCCCTGAAGATGGCTTACAATGTAAGCCGAAACGTTGGCAGATAATCCTTCATTAAAAAAATACATTTTTTTAATTTGATGTTTTTTTGGATCTAACTCGACCGAACCCCAACTAAAATCATCTTAGAATAATATCTACGGTCAACAAACTCTCTTATTGAAAAAGAACAACTAACGTCGTTCAAGGAAGTGCACATCATGAACATTTTATACATATAATGTACAAAAAATCTGTCCTGAGAACAATCTGAATGTATGTGTTTCTTGGTAATTCGCTAAAAGCAAGAAGCAATGAGTATAAAAAGGGTAATATTTCAGCTGTACTATTAAAAGCGAAGGAAGTTTATTTGTGATCCTTGTGTGGGGGGAAGGGATGTTACTCCAAATTCCCTTCCAAAGTAGCCCTTGTAGCAGAGGCCACCGTTAAATGAATTCTGTATAAATTGGTTAGAGGAGAGCGTTGCGGGAGGTAACTTACTGTTATAGCCTTACAGCTGAGAGTCCCTTTGAGCTTCTAATGCCATTAAATCAGGCAGGTAGTGGGATTTGTGCGCTCTTGGGGTCTTCGCATACAGACACCGCACCTCCATATGCTGGAAAGCTATCTGATTTTAAAGAATTAATGCGAGAGAATAGAATAAAAATCTATCTGTTCCAGCCAGGACTCGAACCTGGATCTCCTGCTTTCCGGACACGAATGCTGTGTGTTGGGAATTTAATAAGTTATCTAGCTCGTCCCGGTTATGCTAGTGGTAGCATTCGAAAGCAGGAGATCCAAGTTCGAGTCCTGGCTGGGACAGATAGATTTTGTACTCTATTCTCTCTTATTAATTGTTTAAAATTTACGTAGGATAATAAACCACAACTAAAATTAATAGCTATCTGATTTTGTTCACATTAGTCTCATGATATCATTAAAAAAAACCACTATCCAACCTCTAATAGAGCCTAGCTAGCGAAATTCCTTCAAAGAAATTTAGCCATTCATTGTGGTAACGCGACATTTGGGAAATATCTTCATCATTGCTGATATAGAAAAGCCAGGAACAGGACCCATGCATATAAATATGTGTGTGTGTGTCCCAGAACTTCAGTTCTGAAACAAAGAAACTAAATTCGAAATGTGAGCTACTTTTTACATACTGTTGGGTCAGTTTCTTAGGTAGGGGATTTAGAGAGAAACTAAATTGCAATACTGCTGGAAAATTTGTTTTGGTTAGTGATACGAAAAAAACGTAAAGGATGAAATGTGTTGAAAATTTGAAACAATTCAATGGAATGTTGAAAATATTCCAACAATTTAATTTAATTTTATCCTATTTCTTGTTATTCTTATTAAAATCCTTTCTCAATAATTCATGGAGAATCAGTTTAATTAGCGCTGCTCAAGTTTGTGATGGCTGTTTTATAAATTGATTGTAATCAATTCATAAACCATGTGGAAACCGATTATTATATACCGTTTTCACATATGTGTAATATAATTTGCGAAATTCATAACTAAAACCTGTCTGCAATTATTGTCCTCTTTTATTGCCTAAAGTAATTAAAAGATTAATCTGTCAGCTAAAAATAGTTAAAATTTATAAATGTTTTTCGTCTGTGCAATGAGAGACTGTTTCCTAAAACGATTATATTCATTGTTATTCATGTTTTTTCGAAACTATCCCAAGTCGATACAATAATAATAATGAAATATTTATTTTGTTGCATGTTTTTCAAATGTAGTCAGAATATTACATTTTTATCATTTCACTTATTTATAAATATCGTGTATAATTATTTTATACATAATCATAAAATTTATTTATGATAAATCACAATTAAAACTATGTTTTGATCATTGAGTTTCCATTTTGTAGAGGAATCGGAGGGAATTACTTAAAATATTTATTCCTAACGAAGTAGGACATTGTATCAGTTCCATGATTTTCCGTTTCTCATTACCCAAATGGTAAACGGATTAAAATTAGGATTTGATACATTTATTTAAACAGTCAAGTATAATAAATTTTAAAAAATGTTCTATTTTAACTCTGAATAAAGAATATATAAGGGCTATTGCTATGAGTAACATAAACATAATAATCTCTTTCTGAGCTTTAATTAGAATATTATTTCCGTAAATGCATATAGAATTATTTGGAATGTAGGTAGAATTAAGATTATTGCTCAATTTGCTTGTTCTTCAGTCTTTATTAGCCCTAAACTGTCTACAAAGGCTCTACACAAAGTATGATTAGGAAAGACACCTTAAAGATTTAAATCCACCCTGTTAAGACGGTTCATGATTTTATTATACATTTTTATTTGTTTTTTGTATAAATGATGAACACTTACGTAAAAAACCGCTGTAATAAGTATATTAATGCTTAATTAAGCACCAAAATATTATATCATATTCATATTTCATATTCAGTTTATCTAGTTTTTTTCTCCTAGCCTCTTTGGATTGCCAATTTTCATCTAACTTATAATTTAGTAAGTTACTTAATCGGCTTTCAGAATACTACAACCAATCAGATTTTTAACAATTTTTGATACATTAGTTCCTTAAAATAATTAAATAATGACGTGGTCATCGTATGTGCTCCAGACTACAATATTGACGAAAAATATTGATGTACATTCGATGACATTCGGTCGTATACATGGAACATTGTGTAATTAAAGTACAGGAATTAGTAAATTGATGCTTAAGTCGTAGAGCACAACAAGGAATGTCAGAATAAAAATGAACAAAAAAATTAAAACCGATTTTATAAGCCTACTTTAGTCATAAAATTAGCCAAAATATTAGCTGTAAAAAGGGTTATTAAGCAAAAAAACCGACTGGTTTAACTTTCAAAAATGTTTATCAAAAAATAAAATGAATCTTATCATGGTGTAGCATAAATGTTCTAAAAATTCAATATAACACATCCAGTAGATTTCAAAATTAAGACGTATGAGATATTTCTACTATTCAGCAACAAAACCTGGCACCTTTGTTGAATAAATAGCGTAAAAATTAAAAATTTAATAATTAATTGTGATGAATTGCTTTAGCGAATTTCGATATTTACTCTACCTAAAGTAGTTTTTAAAGTAAAAGTGTGTAACTTAGACATAAGATNGGCCTTATAGGCCCGAGTGAATTTCAGCTGCCCCATGTGGTACTTCTGCGCTTGGCCAGACCTCAGAGATCTATACATGCATCCGGCACACTTGGAAACACGCGCGCAGTAACACGATCCGGTAGTTTTCTCAGAATAACTTGATCGGTCTTCCTTCTAAACCTCAGGAGAATGCAGAATCAATCTTCCGAATAGTGTTAATTCGTAATTATGCTACAGCTGAATTAATTTTTATAAAATAAATTTTAATACGAGAAAGTTCTTTAGATATTACAGCAAACAATAAAGTTCATGAAGGGCATGATCTAATTTTCAACTCCAACGAAAAGAAAAATCTAAGACAACCTGCAGCTAATTGAACTAGAAAAAATAACATTTTTTATTTGACAACATCCATTTTTTCCCCCTCTACTAGGTATTTTCAACATGCAATTTCTTGCTTCGTGAAACATGTGCCTAATAATTTAAAACATTTAATAATTAATAATATATANCATTTTCGGTTGTGATGGTACAGAGGATTTAGGTGCATCATCCTCTGCAGTGAATTCTCCCCTTACAGAGACAAGTAGAAACGACATTATATCATAATATAGTATAATGTAGCATAGAGTAAATGAAGATTAAATGATTTACGAACTTTATGAAATGCAGGCTTTTTTTCTTTTTTAATAATAAGTGTTAGCCTCCCTTTGAAGCACTTAGGGTCATGGAGGGAAGGGCTATCTACAGGTTATCACCCCATTTTATACATCCATGGCTAAGGACAAGCTTTTATTTATAGTTAAGGCGAATATCGACGCCCAAGGCGGGATTTGAACTCGCAACGCAAGGGTTACGAGACCCGAACGAATCCTATGAGCTACCTTGGCGCCCCTTAACTTGTTCTTAACACCTTTTCTATTTCTTGACCTGGTAAACAAATCAGGTATTTACTAGTTTAAAACAATAATTATCTAGGTCATTAAATATTAATAAATTACTTGGTTTCCTAAGATTTTGCTGACAGTTTTCAAGTTCCATGAGGGAGGGTCGGTAGCCAACAACTCTGCCACGGTTTCGTTCATTCAGACTCCCAGTGGCTCGTCCCTAAGCCTCATGAGGCAGCCAGATTTCCCTAGAACCATCTTCGGGGGTAGAGTTCCGTGGCGTGTTGCAGATTCCGGAAGAAGCTTCATCTCGGTGGAGAGGGGCGACAGAACGTCAGAGCTGAAAACTACCCCTGGCTCAGTGACACCTTCAGAATTATTTCAGCCCGTCATTAATTAGCGGTTACCCACACACAATACCTGTCTGCCCCCAACCTCTGACAAATGGCCGGCGCGAAATTTATCTTCCCAACACTTCCTAACTTCTTCAGCCCATCAACCTTTTGTCTATTTATCTAAATGAAATAAAAATTTAAAACATTAATTTTAATTTTTCGAATAATGAAAAAGCTGACTCGGTATTTTCTCTCTCCGTAACTTTGAATAAGCTGAGAAAAAAAATATATATATATATCTTGTGTTAAATAGATTTGGATGATTTTCACTCCTAATATACAAATGTAAATCAAATGTTCTAAGGCTAATAAATCATAATATATAAAACAAACAATTACAATTAATTTCAAATATTTTGAATTTTATATTTAAGATTTAAGAACAGGAGCTATAATTAATTTTTTTTCTGGAATGAAAGGTATAAAAAAGAAGTAGTAAACAAAAAAACACCATAGAAACTAAATTTCACTGAATGATTTAATTAAAAAATTATTAGAGTTTCTTTAGGAATGGATTTTGTAAGACTTTATATGTATGTATAACAGATTAAATAAATACAAGTGTAATAATAGTGTGACAAACATTGAACAGAATAACAGCATTTTTAACTAAATTATAGTAGAGATATTTTTTTAGTACTAATAGCATTCTTAAAATTTAATAATTAAGACTACGTTAGGATTTTAAAGATATTTTAATTAAACCTAAAATTTATAAAAGACTGTACACACACACACACACACACACATATATATATATATGTATATTCATATGGAAAAATATATAGAACAATGATGGCTGGTGATTACAAAGAAAATTACGTGCAGTAAATATCTAAAATAGATGGTAGCAACTCTAATAAAAAATAAAATTCTGTAATATTTTTTACCAACTTCAATTCTTATTTTCAATATGATGTATATCCCTCAATAATTAATCAATCCCGAGGTAATAAAAAGTGATTATCTTCATTTTGGCTCATACGACCGGTGAATTGAATGCAAAGATGCGATTGTGAGACCGAAATTCGGTCTACTACTACCAGAGAAAATTCGAATTGTTGTCTTTCGAAAACTAAAGTCTATCAAGCTGGAGCTGCTTAATAAAGCTTGTTTCAGTGAATATTTACATAAATAAGTGTAAACAGGTAAATGATATTCACAAGCCAGAGAAAACTATCGGTATTAAAAGCTGAACACGAAGCATGCTTTAGGCCGACTGCAAAAGAAGAATGGAGCATTGATTATCAATCGTAAATTTATTCCTTAATAAGCGTTTTTACTAAAAATTTTACTAAACATAATTGATAGATATTCAGTAAAATTACTCAATATAATAGATATATATGCTGTCATATTATACTCTCTACATTTTCTTTTGACATTCAATTTACAATAAATAAAGTCTATAACGTTTTTGTTTTTATTATTTAAAATCAATAAAATAATTATCCATTCATCATTCTAGAAGTTAGTAGTAGTAGTAGATCATAATGGAGGGCAATCAACTTCTAGGTTATTACGCCCTATAAATACCCTTTAATATATTTACTATAAATTAGTTAATAAAAGACAGGAATCAGGATTATTTCAACCACTATAAGAACCTAAATTTATGGATAAATAATTTATTATTAACTAAAATAATAAATAGTATCTCATTCTTTAATTGACATCAATATTTTATTATATCAATAAAATATAATTACTCACATATTTGAATATTGTTTAATTTGAATGCACAATCGGACAGTTTCTCTAGAAGAAGGGTGATCCAAACACCTTGAACCTATAACCTTCACTATCCTATAGAGGTTTACAACCTCAGATGAGTCTCGCCTCTGAACAGACGGATCTGATCAACTCGAAAAGAGAGTGTCGTCGTACTATTTCAAAGCTAGTTCTTTCTGAAATTAAAACAGTTAAGTCTGGTCGTGAACGTTGTGACCAATTGTTCAGAAAAGAGACAGGGGAATCCTGAATACGAACCCAGCACCCAGTTTACTGTACGCTAGCTATCCCTAGTACACATATGTGCGTGTGTGAATGTGTAAAATATTTTTATCTTTATCAGTGTAAGTACTTTTTTTTTTTCGAAAGACGTGTCATGGCACCAAAGTGGATAGCTTGACTTCTCAACAAGAAATTTGATGAAACGGTCTAAGCAAGCAACAAAGAGTACAAAGAGAGTCATGAAATCCAGGTGGACAAATTGCACCAATAGCTTAGAAATGAAGAACTCTAAGCGGATAAGAAATGATACAGCAAAATTGAATATTGAATCTCACATGATACATGGAATTTCACAATTGCTACTCAGAGCAGAGCGGACGTTACTTGAGGACGTGTGCGAACGGAAGTAAGGATTTTCTCTCGCCTGACAGACTCGCTTGAAAGTCGTGTTTACGGTTCTCATATTTCACCCCACTGGCATACGTGTACTTCGGGCGTGATTTGACTTCGCTCCCGTACCGTAATGTGAGGAGCGCTTAATGGCAACAAACTGGCGTATACGAACCGTCCTCTTTAGCTGAGATATCTACGCATTACCTTACAGGCAAACATCATTACCAACTTTGCAAACTAGTCTTTACTTGAACTTCTTTTTGGCCCGTTCTTCCTTAGGTTAGCCTAATACTAGCTTTGGCCAATGCAGTAATATGTATTTCAATATTATATTACATATAAATAATATTTTTATTTTATCTTATCTCACAGAAAAATCCTTCTTAAATATTTTTGCATGTTCAGTTCGCATCCGTTACAGTTACAAAGTGACATTACATCAAGCAGTATTTATTCCCAATACTTTTTTTTTTTTTCCAAAATCACTATTTAATGAAACAAGTCTTTAGTTAAAATAACAAAATCAAGATCCCTACTAACCTTTAGCAGTAAAATCAACGTTCAGTTTAAATGAAAATAGAAGTTTTCTGGCAAATCGACGATCAGCTGATTGAATAGTCAGGCGACCACTTCTCTTTCTTTTTAAACAGTTTCATTTCACCACTCTACCAGAGGATTTCAAGATAAAACAGAAACAGTGTTATAAATAGCGGGTAGTCAAAGTCAATTATTGTCAATAAAATGTTTGAAACCCGCATTTTACAAAAACTGACTTCTATAGACAACTTAAATATAAAGAAAGCTCCAGGCCAATACACTGTGTGGGAACATGTTTTTATTTTTATTATTATTTGTTTTTAGCATCTTGTTCAACTACATAAGGTCATGGAGCATGAAGCTATCTAAAGGTGACCATCCTGTAAAATACNTTTTAATCAAAACTTGTGTAAATTTAATAGAGGGACACTCCGTATTTTTTTTATTATGATAATTATTATTTTGATGAGGACTTAGAATTAGCAACTGTAATACCCTCAGCCACCCTAAACGGTTTAGGATTTTCAATAAGGGAGCGTTGTGCTGTTGTGGTGGGGGGAGGTTACTGTTGTGATAAATATCCTCCAGCCTCATTTTCTTACAAGCCAAATTTCCTTTAATTATCAGAAGAGGGGGTTTATTTATTTATTTTTCAGATTAATGTTCAAAGTGTACACAACTATGTTTATTCCAGCTGGTTTTTGCAATTCGTGATAATTCGTACCAAAGAACACTTGATGATAGTTAAGTGATTCACTCATGTAGTTAAAGTTTCATGAACATATTTGCTGATTTCAAGATAAATCGAAATTTTTATATCTGTCTTTTTCAATCGGTCTCATTTTTATAATTAATGTTAATTAGATTCACTTTGAAAATTTCATGAATAATTTGGCTTGTTATCGACTTTATGTACATACAATTATATTTACTTTTGTAAATAACAGTTTCGGTAAACGATAAAATGTATTTATTATTTAGTAAGGGCACTTATTAGTAGGTTTAGTTCGATTGTTATTAGTAGGTATATTTATTTGTTATAATAAATTAACTTAAATTTGTCTTTGTTCTTAATTATTATTGAACTGTAAATGTTTTGAACCTTTTCAATACTTACTAATATTTAATACCTCTTTAGGGCATTCTCTAACCTTGTTGAATCCGATACGACTTCTTTTAAAAAAAGCCTTACTTTAGCAATTTGTTTCAAAGAAAAAACATGTCAATGTCCTACAAAATTATTGCATGATTTTTTTTTGTACGCACTTTTACTTGACAGTACATAATGTGAGTACTTTACATAACATAAAAAATTTACATTTACATAATTATAATGTGAGTACTAATCACGTATACTGAAACCGTATTCGAATACGAAACTTATGGTAGATTAATGTTCATTAACATATTTATTACGTATATATAAATTCATATTCGGAATTCCTCCATTAGGGCTATCAAGTTTAGAAGTTACGAAAACAAAAATTCACTCATACATGTAAGAAATTCACAATTAAACAATTAAGAAATAATAATGGAACCGTCGATGCGCCCTATAAAAATAATAGAAACTATACTATCATTATATACTAATACTTATATAATAATACTATCATTCTCGTATGAAGTAGGAATATTTCATCAGCGTAAGTGAAAACTGAGAGCTTACACTAAGAGATTGTCAGAGGTAGTTACATTAGTACGGGGAAATTAAATACCTCTCTGAGTGCCATTTCCGAAACCCAATCTCTATCGAGAGCAGTCTCCCCAGACTGTCTCTCTGAATTGATCATTCTTATATATTAAATAGAACTAGACTGATGGCCAGTATATGCTATTCCAACAATGGAAAAACTGCAACTGATTATGCTACAATATAATGCACTCCATAGCTCATTACTGTTGTCAGCCGAGTTCGCTAGTGTCAAGTCTACAACCCTTGCCCATCTTGTTCATTCAATCAGTTTTTAGTGCAAAACTAATATACAGACTAAATTAAGTGTATTCATCAATTTTTATTTGTAAAAGTAAATTTGTAATTAATGCGATTATTTTATTACTGTTGCCAGTTGAGTTAGATTTTGTACGTGGCACTTGTCTGAGAAGCTTGACCATTTTTGTTATGAAGGCAGCGACAGCAGTATGGTGGAGGAGGCTGGTATGATGGCAAAGTCGTACCCTAGATTATTTATTTATTTTATTATTGTTATTTTTTTTTAAATAAGTCCCTCCCTTCCAACCATTTAGAGACTCGAGGAGGGGCTATATACGGGCTTAGATGATATTGTAGCAGCACAGAATAAATATTTCTAAGAACCCTAGTTAGTTTATAAATAGCCAATTAAACAAAGTATTTATTGAAGAATATCTTAATATCTTTAATTTTCAACAATAACTATTTTATAAAAAATCACTATTGTTAAACAGTAAACTACTGGTTTATTGCAGGCGTTTTAGCGTATTCCGGAAGAACGCAGCTGTTAAGTTGTTTTCAGAACAGGTCATTTAAAGGAAATTTTGGCTTTTAAGAAGT
Organism: Oncopeltus fasciatus; assembly: GCA_000696205.2. NCBI lineage: Eukaryota > Metazoa > Arthropoda > Insecta > Hemiptera > Lygaeidae > Oncopeltus > Oncopeltus fasciatus. The sequence goes on from KZ809550.1 coordinate 36,992, forward strand.
AAACTTGAAACTGAAAGCTTAAGAAAACTCTCACTTGTTAAATTTCGCTTAATAACCTAACTCATAAAACTCAAATTGAGTTTTTGTCCGTCGAGATATTAATAGAGAATTTGTTGAGGTTGGGTCAACTTTATGACTGAACATTTGATTCAGGCAACAATACATACTCTCTTGCCTTCAAGTAGCTCTAAAGATGGCTTACAATGTAAGCATACATCAGTTGATAATAAAAAAATACAATTTTAATAAAAAAAATTTTTTTTGGATAAAACTTGACTGGACCCAAACAAATTCCCTACTAAAAACACATAAAACTGTATGTGTATTGCGTTTTACTCAAAATAAAATAAGCCCGCTACAACGAAAAAACTTTTTTTTCTTGCACTTGAAATTTCAGGTTATTACCCTTGATAACGAATTTATTCGCTGACAATTTTTGGAGCTATTTGAATTGAAATATAGTTCTAAGCTTGGGAGTAGCTATTCTCTTGAATTGAACCTCCACAAGGATAACATTTTTTCCCTTCTTTTTCTTAATTTTTTGTTTTTTTACAACAACAAAAAAAAAAAAGGACAAAAAAGTTATTTTGTAATTGCTGAGATCTTGTAATTTCAGTAGGATGAATGAAACTGCGTTAGAAAGATAGAAAAAAAAAAAAAAAATGTAAGCAAAACTATTTGTATTTCGAATCGTAGGTATATAGGATATATCTGGGGTGGGATTCTAAGTCTCAATGAANACAATTTTTTTTTTTTTTTTTTTAGTAAGTAAAGCTTTAAACATAGAACCATAGAAAAATTTAAGTAAATTGTCAGCTTAAGAGCCTGAACAGACATATAATTAAAATTATATGCATGCACACACATACACACACACACACAATTTTATGTGTTGAACAAATAATCAATAAAAAATTTTACTCTTTGTAAAATTCATTATAAGAAAAAAATAATTTAATTGGCTAATTTAGTTTTGGATAGAAGAATCTGATCTTTGACTAAATTATATTTGTTTATATAAAAATATTATATTTTAAATTCCAAATGTTTACGGACTAATAGTTGATCATTTAATTTTTTAATTAAAATATGCTACCATTTCCCAAAGCTATAAGTCAAATGGGCGTTTGAAAAATGTCTAAAGAAATAGTATCTTATTTTATTAAGGTGAAATAATTTTTATTTTATGAATTGGTTGCTAGTTATTTTAGACTTTCGAGCCATGTTTCAAGACGAACTTTTGACATCAACTACCTGTCTGATTTTTGTCTACTACCTGTCGTGGGGAAATTCTCGACGTTATTGGAAGTAAATTTTCAGTTTTGCAAAAATCTATTAAAATAGCAAAAATTGTCTCGTCTTTTTGTAGCGTGTTACTTAACAGACACTCTAAATAGGACAGGTACTCTCGGCTCAGAATAATCGGGCATATTATAATTATAATAATTATTAATATTATAAATAAACAATAATTTGAGTCGATTACAAAATGGGACAAAAGTTTCCTGAAATATGCAATTAGATTAAAAATGAATAGGTATCTAACAGTTCCTCCAGAAAGGACTGAATATTTTTGCATCTAATTTAACAAGTTGAAATAAGGTTAGGAGATAAAGAAAAAAACGCAGAAAACAGTAAATTGTATTTTGATATTAAATTAGGTTCTTGCTGAGGTCTACAGAGAAGCTGTCTACCAAGCCTCAAGAAATTCCAGCCTCGGGCAATAGAGGAAAAATAATATCTCTCAACGTCTTATAATTTCATTCCCTGCGAATCTCAGCTGGCAGCGTCATGGGTTGCTCATCTCACATTCTGATTTCTTTTATTTGGAAGCGTCTAGAAGCAGAAAACTAAAATTAAGCATTCGTAAAGTGGTGACTTTGAATTATGTTTAATAAGAAAGTTGTGTTTTTAATTATACAAACTAGCAAGCGATTATTACAGTTATGTCATTATATAAGACAACAGAAATAATCTAGATTACTAGTAACTAATTTTCCCATAATTTCAAGTTACTAATTGATAAATCCTATAATAAATCGGTGTCTTGGGCATTTTATAGTTTCTATAAATCTATTTATTACCTGGCAAACGAAAGGGGCTGGCAGAATAGATAACACTACTATATGTTTAAAGTATTACATAGGAAATTATTAATTGTTCGATACTAGATATGTCGAAGCGATAGCTCTCAATGAAGCCGATTAAAACATGGTTAAAAAAATACGTGATAGTGCTTGACCCAAGGGGTTGTAATATAGTGTTTAAATCATTTAAAACTATGCCATTGGACCACGCGAATTGTTCGGTTTCTTAAAGTCCTACTTACGTCAAGGGATAATTATTATTTAAGTACTCTGAATTTTGTAAATATTATAATATTGTAATGTTATAATGTGAAAAACAATTGACATATTTTTAATAAATATGGAAGCTGCTGGGAATTCTTGAGCCGTAGAAATAGGCTTGCAAAAATATTACTGAAAAAAAAATTAAAATAAGGTTAGCATTTAGGTAAAAAAAATAGCTTTTTATATATCTTGTGTTAAATAGATT
>KZ809551.1:23246-35280 GCA_000696205.2 Oncopeltus fasciatus
TATATGATTATTTCTGACAGGAAATCTGCTAGAAAGGAGATAAGTCGAAAATGTAAATTGATTATATGTGGCTCAATATGTATGTAAGCTAATCGACAGAAATTATGTATAAAAAACATAATGAATTTTTTTTTTGAGATAGTAAAAAATTAAACTAAGTTATCTTGAATATTTTAAAAATATGATAAGAAAAAAAAATCCCCAACTATTATTTTCTTCAGTCAGAATGATGAGTTCTTATCAGTTTGCTTTAGATAAGGTGGTGGAGGCGCTTACTATGCCGAGGGAAGACCGTCCAATGAGGTCGAGTCTTACCGCAACCTAATAAGAAACTTCTGACGGTGTTAAGGGTGAGGGGGCAATGGCTTGGAAAGTGGTGGTGGACGGAGGGGATGAGGGTAGCCCGGGAAAGATTGGAAGAGGGAACTTGCACACGGCTGTCTTGGACAAACTTTTCCAGCGTTTACCACTCTTCATCGGTGATGGTCCTCCTGAAGAGAAGTTATTAGCAGATTTCTCTCGAACCAATCCAGCTTTTAACGTTCGCGTCCTGATACGACTTTCCAAAGAAAGCTTCAATAGATCTTCGCGATCGACAGACTATGGGGGAAGCTAAAAAAAAAAGGTCAGTTCAAAATTACTTATACATATATTTCATTCTTGAAGCCATCTAATAATGAGTTTGTTAATCGCTGAAATCGTTTTAGGGGCATTGAAGTTTGGGGAAGTGTGAAGGGGCCCAATTTAAAATCTTAATTACTCCTGTTTCAAATAATGTATAGAACAAAATTTGGAGCAAAATTGAATTTTAAAATAATCTATGACATTTAAAAAAAATATTGAGATTATATATGTTAGAAATATGTATATAAGAATATTTTTTCGAGTGTTGGGTGGCCCTAGTATATTTAAATTATAGAAAACTAAATTATGAATTGAAGCTTTTTAATGCTTATTCTTGAATAACTTAATTTTATGTTGTGGATGAAGAGGAGACTTCAGGAAAATCAAAGTTTATAATAACGATATCTTCGTTTTAATTTGAGTTATAACCAAACGCATCTACTTTTGTAAATTTCATCATTAATAGGCAATAACTAAAAATAATTTTGAATATATTCGTTCGAAAAGTGCATTTTATAACTTTTTCTTTACTATAATAAAAACCAGGAAATAGTGATTATTAATTAATCTCGCTGAAAATATAATTTTTTTTTCTTTTTTGCGCGCGTGGGCTACTGAGGTCATTAGCGCTGAATCTAATTTCTAAATATGCTTTTTCCTCATCATATTTCAATAAAAATTAACTATAACAATAAGTTGCAATGAAAAGTTTAAATATCGAATTTAGTAACTACATTTTAAAAATTAGAGTTCCCGCCCAACATTCGCAATTGCATTCCTAAATAAATTTCTTAATTTGCAGTTTTAAAATTTTTTTTTCTATCGTCATTTATATACATGTAATAAAATCACATTCTACGTATAACTTGTATTTTTTCCTTAACCAAAATTATAAAGAAGATTATGAGTTTTAAATATTTTTATTCCTCCCTAAACCTCTGTCATTCAACGGCTAGCAAAAACAATAAATTAAATATCTAATTCAGCTTTTTTTTTTTTAAAGCGCGCTTACAGAAAATTTTATTTATTTTTATATCTAATATATTTATCATCTCCAATGTATGATCGGTGAAGATATGTTAAAATTTTTCAAAAGTTTCTTAACGAGTGGGAAATCTAAAAGATGGTGAAAAGTATTCACTACACATAAGAAAGTATTAATGAACAATTTTGATGAGATATCAAACAATAAAAGTAATTTACTCCTTCCAGCGATAACAACAGGGATACGGAAAAGCATTCGACCAAGCTTCACTTGTTGGTCCTGCAAACTTCTTAAAGAAATTTCTAACTTTAAGTTTGCAACAATATGGTGAACCCTCACTCACATTGACAAAAGTTACTGGAAATTGAAAGATAAATCCAGTTATGAAAAATGTGATATTGGATGGATTCGAAAGGTATAGGAAAACTTCTCCTTATAGAATGTTAACTTGAAATCATTACGTTGGTCTAGGAATGAGAATTCATTCCAAGCCTAAAGGAATGGATACGTAATTGGGTCGAGTGACTAAAGGCGAGACTGATTCACCCAATATCCAATCTTAAGATAGATACTGGAAGATGGCAGGGGATACAAATCTTGGTCGATGGCAATGAGTAATGGAGTCCAGGGTCCAGAAGAACTCCTCCAGTGGCTAAGGGATCCCCTGAGGGCGCAAAGCCCAATCAGACGGGCCCTTGTGAATGCCTCGCACCTCGGGACGGTGTTTACAAAGCCAATTATAGCTGGAAGGGCTCGCTAGGTAATCCGTCAGGGCTCAATGAGAGGCCTCTAGAGGTCTTGAGGGCGACACGATTGGCCTCACTAGGGCTTCAATTCACTCCATTTAGCCTCAAAGGATATTCAGTAGAGAGCTATGCTTCAAATCCTAAATCCTTTCAGTACTGTGTCATTAGAACTACATTGATTATTCACACTAATTTAGCATTGCCCACAGTAATATTGTCATAATATAGGAAATAAGTTTATATACACAAAAACAAAAAATAAAAAACATTAAATTTAGTAAAGAAGATCAGCCTTTTATTAATTTTAAAATGATATTCAAAAATGATTAATTTATAAAGAGAGAGGATTATCAGGAATTCGGTTTTGGTAGTTCAAGAATTAAAAACTAATTTATATTTTGATTTATTTATTCATTGTTAAATTATGTCATTAGAAATGTTTCTATATTACTATTATATTATTCTTTTCCATATCCAGCCTTGTTGAACGCCTGAAATTCAGGCTAAAATAAAAGCTTTTTTGGTTATATATTAGTTTTTAATTCTTTAACTACCAAGACCGGAATCCTAATGATCTGTTCAACAAATTTACTTCCAAATTTATATTTAAAAAAAATTTCGTCAAGCAGGAGCTACATAATCTAAGCAGATTTCTAATGAATCATTTTCCTACATCATTCAAAAATTATATTTAAATTTCCCCAATATTTAATGGGAGCTTGGTTTCCTTACATTCGAACACTAGCTATTCAATAAAATATAATTAATCATTATGTGTACAATATTTTTCACTAGTGTTATTTATAAAATAAAAAAAGTATATACCTCTTCCAGATTATATGAACCTGATTATCTAAAATATCAACAGTAAGATCAGTTGTATGTAAGTGGTATTTACTCCAGCAATGGTAGAGGAAACAATCGAGATTCAGAGGATTTACTGTGTATAACATTCTGCGTAGAAGCACAAGGAAGTCTTGATGGTACATGGGAGGGGAAATGAATGCATGGTTCGTATTGTCACTAATACAGTTTCAAATGATATTATTAGAAGCTGAAAACAAAATTATTTGCAAAATAATGTAAGTGTATAAGGAAGTTTAGTTTGAGAATCCTAAGGTAACTCTCAGAATTCCTCACAAGGAATGCTCATATCAAAAAAAGGTTATGTAAGGGATAGACTGGTTATTCATTACTACCCTTCACTCTTATCCTAAGCCCACCCGTAGGGAGTAGAGATAAAATAAATAAAGATTCATACAGTTACTAACTGAAAATATTTTCTGTTGTAGATGAGGGAACTTTAGTTAGAAGATAAAAAAGCTTCTGTTTATCATTCGATCTATGTGCCCATTGATGACAATGTCTATGTCCTTTACAAAATGTCTGATGGCCAGTCAAGTTCAACTTGTGGTAATCGTTGATGACATAAAGACAATTCCGAAGGCTTTTTTTTTAATAGTGTTAATGACCAAAATGTAGACAAGCCTTTAAAATTTCGGCTTCAGAGTGGAAATTTCTCCTTTTTGACAAGTATGAACAATATAATAATATTTTGAAAATGACTGGGGAATCATACAGAAGAAATACTAAAGCAATCTGAAGTAAAAGCAAAAATATGTTTCAATTGGGCTTAAAAGAATTATTGCTCTTGGATAATAGGAGTACAATAGGATGGGGATTCCTAAGGAATCTAATTCCAATTTGCTGTAAATCGGAAGTCACTCAAGGGAGAAGATAGAGAAAGGAAAGATAACAGTAAAAAATAATATAGAAGGCCAAGAAGGGCTTAGTGGACCCTATAAAGAGGGAAGCCGCATTGCAGCATTGAATTTTATATCTGCTGCCCGTGCGTCGCCAATGCGAGCGTGGAATTCACCATATTCCATGTAGGAGAGGAGACCTACGCGCTTGGCTCCAAGTAGTTAGAATTCAAATCTGCCCTTATCGACCGCAGTGGCGAGCGAATGGAAGCATGGAAAGAGAGAGATCTTTTTATCACGGGAGATTTGGTCGGGGTACGTGGTCTGGAGGGATTTCGTGTCCGACCGATTAGGGTGGAGGAAGGACGACTGCTGGAAGGGGTCGGGGACTATCTAACCCTCGGAGGCGTAGTGGTGGGAGGCATCCAGGCCAAAGAGAACCATCCTTTCCCTAAGCGGAAAACTGGCATCTTCGCCTTTTCCAATTCGCATTCTCTCCCTATTTTGTTCCTACTACCACTTCCTTTCTGGATATGTGGGACACGAACGACCATTACTAAACATTGCCAATGCATTTCCATCCAGTGTCCAGAATGTAATTGTGGGAGTCTTGAAAAGAAGATTACCTTGTACCTAGTACCTCTTTTCCCAGAAAATTATATCTCTAACAAAATCATTCGAATATGAAATTATTGTTTGATGAAAAAAACTTTCGTAGCTAATATTATACAAACAACAGAAACGATTAATGTTTCTTTAATAGAAGTACAAAAACTAAATCCATCAGAGACAAATCAAGTTTAAAGAATAATTAAGCAGAATAAGCCTATCAAACTAAACATAGAATACTTTATTTTAAAGAAAATTATGAATAAGATTCATTGAAAACTTTGGTTCGTAGACTCGACTTATTATGTCCGAAATTGAAAGAATTAAGTAAGAAAATACAGTAGTTCACAGAACGGGAAGAAAGTGTAAGAAAAGACAGAATATAAAATTTACTCACTATATTATTGACATCAAAAATATACTTTTTTCCTGATTTATACAAATGAAATTATTCATTTAATTCCTAAATTTTTATTCTTTTTATGATGTTTTTTTCATAATATAATTAAAATGAAATAATTACAAAGCAAAAATATGGGAAGAGCGTCCTCTTTTTTTTCAAAATAATTAAGTCAATTTTTATTTATATATTATATTGAAATTTGAAGAGTTCAATATTAGATGGAATAGAGAAAAGAGTTGAGAATTCATAAACTAAAAATTCAAAAATTTAATGGATATCGTAGAACAAAATTTTTTAGAAAAAAAAAATATATCTAAGATAATAACTAAAGAAGTGTCCCCACTAAGGAAGTTCCCCCACCTCTTAACCAACTCTTAGCTAATTTACCATTTCTTTTCATTGTTTTTTTAGGCTTGTATATGATCAAATTAGTAAACTTTATCTCTGCCAATCTTATATTAATTACGGGTATTTGCTTGATTTACATTGCTCAAACTATAGAATTTTACTCAAAAATTTAGGCCAAGGGGAATAATTCAGATACATATTCGAAGAATAGGTGAGTTTTTATGAAGCGCCATTTCTTTTTCCTGCTTAACAAAATATTATTACAGACGACTTTTCCAACATCCACCCCTGAAAATTTACATTCCACAGCCTATCGTCCCGTGGGAGGGGTAGCTTTGTTTCATGTTTACATTGTTACGGACTTGCTCCTCACCCCTCGCTCATCAGCCCCTAACAAGATACCCGTCCGTGCGTCCTCCCTCCCACTCTCTCCGGCAGGTTCCAGCTCAGCCCCAGCAGACCTGGGACAGTGTGTTCGCCGGTAACTCGAAGATGGAGGAAGAAGGGGGATCCGACCGAACTTTAAAACATTTGTTTTCTTCGGCTTTAGCGGTAGACACCTCCCGCTCTAACTTCCGGGACTTTCCCAAAAGTAAAACTAACCTAACTTTGTTCAAACATTAACGTGTAAATCTCCACTTCAAATTTTACTGGATTTTTCTTTATACTTTCTTTCTCTCCTCCCCTCACTTGAGTATAACAATCAAGTTCAAATAGCCAAATTGATATTCAATGGAACTTTACATGTGTGTTCTAAGATGATTTGAGTTGGGGTTCGGTCAAAGTAGATCCAAAAAACACAAATTTAAAAAATGTATTTTTTAATAAAGGATTATCTGCCTACGTTCCGGCTTACATTGTAAGCCATCTTCAGGGCTATCATGAAGATGAGAGAGTACGTCCTGTCCCTAAGTTCACATTTCCATGACCATTTCCATTTTCCGTCATGGAAATGTGAACTTTGGGACAGGACGTCCTCTCTCGCCTTCATGATAGCCCTGAAGATGGCTTACAATGTAAGCCGAAACGTTTGCAGATAATCCTTTATAAAAAAAAATTACATTTTTTAAATTTGTGTTTTTTGGATCCAATTTTGACCGAATCTTAACTAAAATCATCTAATAATATGTATATATATTTGTTCACCCATATCCCGATTACACTGAAAGCAATACTAGCTGACTCGAGACAGCACATGGCTAAGGCACTCCACCAGCAACCACTGGTTGCAAGAAGAATACGGTTGTGTCTCTGCGCAGTATGCGGTGACTGGTTGTCAGTCCTCGTCATTCGTAGCTCGCAGCGGTTTGGTTAACCTCACAGCTCGGGGCTGGTTTACGTTTTACACCTCGGGATGTGTTTACCCCAAGACTGGTTTATGTTTTCTCCGCACCCCACATCCTCTCTTTTACCGCCGGCCGCTAACTGCTCCTTATCCTTAAACTGCTTTCTCTGTCCGTCTCCACAACCTCCTCCAACCTCTCTTCCTTTTTCCCCAACCCAAACTTCCTATCCCCTCTCCTTATACCCCTTTCTTTTTCCCACATCATCAAGTCCCTTGAACCGACCACAGTAAATCCTAAAACAACCTCACGCCTCGAGATTTAACTACCCTATTTTCAATTTTACAGTTCCCTTATTGCCTCCTGTTTTGACTCGTTAAGCTCATTAAGTTTACAGCTTTATTTTTTTTTGTTTAAATTTATCTTTTTCAACTTTTATTCCTTTTTTTTTTTTTTTGAAATACAAACTAATTGTATTTCGTTCGTTATGTATTAAAACACACACACACACACACACACACACAATCTGCCCTTATCNTGTCACTGGTTACTGCAAGGGCCACGACCAGCCCGATGCTCAGAGAATCGCGATCTGACGCTGATTTGAGGGCTGCCGGCTTGCCACTTTTATAACTGTATAGAACCTTTTAGACGGGTCTAGATGAGCCGAGGAGCCCTTTCTAGAAAATAGAACTTCTTCTTCTAAGTGGAGTGGTGTCATGGGGAAGCAGGTGGCTTTCATGTAGCCCCTTCTGTTCGAGCTGGTCCTATTATTATGTACTCGGATCGATTAAGACCCGTTAAATTTTTTTAAAAACCATGTCATAGTACCAATATGAATAGCTTGTTTTCCTATTGAAAATAATTATTAGTTAGTTAAAATTTCTCCCTGAAATATAAACTGTGAAATAACCACAGTTATGTCAGACGTAAGAGAAGATATTACTATTGGGAACCATGTTTTTAAATTTGCAAAAGAATTTAAGTCCAATCATAAAATCCAGCATAAATAAAATAAAAACTGAAGAAACAATTAAAACTTGAAAAATACTAATTTTTTTTCTTTTTATTTTTTTTTTCATTGAAGGGGGTTGTGTTGGAAGTAAAATTCAAATATTGAATGAAATATTAAAACAGTAATATCGGATGGTATCGTAAAATATATTAAGAAAGGTATATTTTGTGGCAAAAACCAGTAGGTACGGCATAAACAGAACAATATGGCTCTTGAGGGATAAAAGTTTTATTACCTTAGAGAGGGATGGCGTCGTGACTGAATTACGGCAAGAATAAAACTTTTATAGCCAATGCTTTATACTAGCCAAAGTTTATTTTGGTACTGCAAGTAGAACAGTCTGTTGATTTGGGAACGATTTAATGGACGAAATTGATAAGGAAATTTTATCTGCTCAATAGGTGTGTTATCTGTTAGAATTTTATCTCTTGCGGTTTCCCCAACCCTAGAGTGAGTTATAGCACGAATTAATGCATATGAGTAAATTTAAATTTTTGCCAGTCTTCGCACTAGCAGCTGCATAAGCTGAAATCTGGAGTAAATACTTCATTTAGTAGCAGTTGTAGGCGTAGTAAATGTGTGCAAAATCTTCTACATTTCAATATAAAATAAAATTTATAAATATTCAAAGGGGTGCAAAAATATTATATATGCTATTGTTAATGGTTAAAAAAAATATTGCCGAATCATCATATTGAATGTTATGATGAAGCAGCCGCAAAGGCCTTCTCGAACTGAGCACCTCGTAAAATTAAAATCCAGGATCTGATGTATTAAAACCAAAAATTTGTGACGTATGGTACATCTCCCTTCCAACTAATTACAATAATAATAATCATTCCTGCCACAAGCCATTGAGGCCTACGGAGGAATCACAGGTAACAGATTTGTTTATTCGCGACTCACACGTGTAAGTGTGTGCTCAGCACATCGTTCTGGCCGCCTGATGATTTCTCGTTTAGTGAATAATGTTACCCAACGAGGGCTGGATATCCCAGTGTGGTCAGTAGGGATAGTAGCCCAAAAAGAAGAGACTATTTCTTATTCTTAGTCCTCTTAATATTGAAACAGAGATCTTTAGGGTAAAGTGCCATACACACTACACTTTCGCGCTCCATAGGCTTATATGCCATAAAAAGCAAAATGAATTTCACTAAATCCCGTTATAAAGCCGATATTGAGAAATGTAATACAGAGATTGAGCGGTCCCCGTCTAAGTAATCAGGCCGACCCAACTCCGGTCTTAGGATGGGATTCCTCTCTCCCCCTCCCCCCACCCCGCTTGCGTAATTAAATATTATTTCATTCACATTTTTAATGAAAATGTTTCTAACAAATATAACTAGGGAAATACTGTTAAGCTTAAAAGCAATAAAATACTTTCTTTTCCCACTTGAAATCTGACTCTATTAATTTTTGGATACAATCAGAATATGACAAATAAAGCAGTGAAATTTAAATATGTCTCATAAACTAAACATTCTAGACAGTGTTTAATTATGCGTGCATTGCTAGATCTTTTTTGGTCTCTCAACCCTGGGAAATCTAACCCCTTTCATCGATTAATAAAAGCTTGTCCAGTGCCATGGATGGGTGGCTATCTGTTGATAACTATTCTCCTGATGGCTCTAAGTGGTTGAATGAAAATTTTTTTTTTTTTTACTTCTGCCTCGTTTATTAGTAAAAGTGATATATACAAAATTGCTATGAAATAGCAGTCCGTGAGCTATGCTATGGTGGTGTGAGTGTAATTGGTACACCACCTATAGCGACCCTTTTACCCGTAGGTATGTGCGGGCTATGGTGAGAATACATCTGCATTGCACTGTAGAAAAACATGTATTTATTATTAATATAATTATTTTTTCATTTTTGAAAAATATGTTTGATTTAATTTTATTTGTCCAGGAGCCTCGTATAAGAAAAATATGGTTGAGGTGTACACAAGGAAATAAGAAGTATGCGGTAGACCTCCCAAATAAAAATTAAATTTGTAAAACAAGAGGGAATTCACAAATTGGTTACAGATTTTAAAATGTATGAGAGATTCGTCTTTACAAATCGATGAAATATTAATAACATGTGTGGTAGGTTAGTTTGAATTCTCAATGGCCTCGGGCATGTTAATTCCCGAAAACGAATTTGCAATCCAGTCATCACCAGCCCTCATATGACTTATGCATCATGCATCCCTTATCAGAGCCAAATTGAAAGAAGAAGGAGAAAAAGGGAGGCGACATACAGGGATTGGGGATGGCTGAGGGGGATATCAGGCTTATTAGGGATTCGTCGGGTTGGTTACTGAAAGTTTCAGGAGGTCTTCAGTTTGCATTGAGGGGGGGGGTGGTCTCGAGGTCCTTGAGGAAATCACCCCTCCCCCCCCTCCCCACCCCCGATGCAATTTGTTGGATTTGGTCGGGGTACGCCCGTATCACAAATACCGCGCCCCTGATCAGCAAGAGTACACACAGCAGTCCGAGAATGGGGCATGAGGATAAATTGTCCGAGTCCCTCTGGGCATTTGTCACTGACCTTTCACTCTCACGGAGATTTATAGCAGACTTGTCTCCGAGACCAAGATAAGTTATCCCTTGCTAACGGTAAAAAAGACACATTACAGGAGGTGTCGATAGTTTCATACATACAAACTACAATAAATGGCTAAAATATAGTATATTATGTAATCATCACAAAAGAATACTGTCTTAAAATGAGAGAAAGTGATTATTCTTAACATACAAACTGAAAAATTTCTTATTAGAAAGAAGATTCTTTTTTCTTAGTACAAAATCGATATATATACATTTGTGTGTGTATATAAAACCAAAAAAAGGTTAATTAAGTTAAGTGTTTTAGAACTTTTGATTTCATCTGTAACTTAAGTATTAATTTGAAACAGTAAACGGATAAGTTTATTTTAACTATTGTTAACGCTATAGTATTAACAACCCGAAGCTAGGAGCGCAGATTTCCATCTAGATTCCGCATGTAATGTTATGAAAATGCGCAAATGAGAAGATATGACGTATTAGAAATTAAATGCCGAAAAGAACAACAAGAGAAAAATTATTACCGCTGGGGCTGGCTGTGGGCTGACCGTAAGAGAAGATAGAGTTGAAGGCCCTGAATGTCCTAGTTAATTCTTTAATAACGTGTCCTTAGCCCCGTTTTTAAAATTAAGTAAGGCATAAGTGGAATAAAATAAAGTATTAGATGTATTATGTTTCAAAACTCTTCATGGCGCTAATTATTACCAAAATTGACTATTATTCAATTTGGTTTTCGCTTAAAATTCTAATAAAATGACAAAATAAACGAATCAACAGATTTCACTCCAAAAATATCAATATATTATTTGTGTGTTAGTTGTAATATGTGTTATTTGAAAAAATTCACTAATTACGGCATCTAGGCTGAAAAATTAAAATTATCGGTCAAGGTAAATCTCCTCCCCTAATAGTTATTTTCGCTGAGTAACTCATAAAATATTTCTTTTATAAATAAAAACATTTGTGTTGCATGACTCTAAATTAAATATTACACAAGCTTTTTTGGCATTTTAGGTAATCCCTTACTCCTGTTAGTTCCATTTTTCTCTTTAACAAACTCAGCTTTTCGCATTACATTTCGAAACTTCATTACGTATGTGGAATTTACACCGCATGAACACATTTAAATTCTTCAAAATTGTTTTGAAAATACTCCAAAAATGTTGTATTATCCTAATAAATTGGTTCAATTAATGTTTCAATACAGATATTGAAGTAAATAACATCTCTTTCTCAATTTTTTTCTTTTTTCATTGCCAAACAAGTTTCTGCAGTTTATTCAAAATTGGTTCAATGAAAAAAACAAGTTTATACGCTTGAATGATGCCTATGTATTCCACTTTATACTTTATACTTTATTAATAATAATGATGTAACTTTAAAGGTACTTTCATTATGACAATGTTTTCTCATTCATTACAAATAACGAATATACTTATCTCATATAAGATTTATGATACACATAATTCGAGTTCCAATTATAAATGAAATTGAATATGGCTGTTGTCCTTGAAGAATGACTCGCGGAGGGCTATGATTGTATTGAGTGCTCGAGTACTGAGGGGTAGTTAGCTCAGGTAGAGGCCGACTTCCCCCCCCCCCCCCCCCTCCTCGGCCAATGTAGCCTAGGGATTAGAGTAGCCCCTTCTCTCACACCAGACTTACCTCAAGCAACTGGCCGCTCCCTCTCTTACCCTCAACCAGCCCCAATCATCAGTCATCAACCACCAATGGTTTCTTGAGAGAGCTCACTCAGTTCACACTCGCTT
>KZ809552.1:10709-25256 GCA_000696205.2 Oncopeltus fasciatus
TAAGTAGTAGAATACTAGAACCTGCGCAAATTGTTATTAAGGAAAATATATATAAAGCAGAAAGTTTGTTTTGTTAAGGGCAAGAGTTTATCTGAAAACTTAAGTTTTATTAATTCACAAGTAATTATTTATGTAAAAATTTAATAAAAGTTTGAACTCTGCTTCAGAATTATTCTAAATATTTTCTGTTAATCATCAAAATATTACCATTACAGTGTGCATTACTTGAAAAACGTAACTTGATTACAAAATTTTGTTTGTCTAATATTTTATTGAAATAAAAAAAAAAAAAAGAAAGCAAGAAACATGTTTTATTTTCTTTAATAAAAATATTTTCTTTTTCTCTGCATGTTCAGTATGAAACAATGTTACAAAATGTAGTCTACATTATGTCACATCATGCTTCAACTGTATAAAATAATTTATTATTAAATTCATGTTTTATTCAAGATAAAATAATACAACAAATCAAAATAGCCAAGCTGGCACTTATTTGCAACACTTTAATTTTATGCTCTGGACATCAAACAGAAACATTATGTTAAAGGGGAAAATGGTGGACAGCTAGATTTTCACAAGTTGACAATAAAAAATGCTGTTTTTTTTTTTTTTTACTTACTAGAAATCGAACAAACAAGCAAGAGAAAAGGGAAAAAAAATATTTCCTTGACTTGTTTAATTTGCTTCTAGGTTTGTTTGTGAACCCCAGAAATGTGTAATTTGTGAGTATTCTTAAACAAAATTTCATATTTTTATTTAAAACATCTGTGCTGGTACACAATTTTCAATCTACTATTCTGTTTGAATTTGTCACTTTCCCATGATTCAGGTTTAACTATTTTCTCTGACTCATGTTTATTTTCAAAGTATAAATTCACATTTGTACTTCTTTGTTATCCATAAACTCACTATCAATTTCTAATCAAAGTGCGATTGTTCTGCATTTTCTGCTCCTTTAGACGTATTTTCAACTTAAACTTGTCTGAGTCATTTTACATTCTTTTGATGGGCTGACAGCTCTCAGCAATCCATCCATGCCTCAATAGCCATCCTTTATCTATTAATTTCTAATTAAGTCCAAAGATAATAGTGCCAGCACTGCTAACTTGTGTGAGAACTATATAGAGGCCTCGATGCTCACAGTTGTTTTCAGTGTTCTTGTCTTAAGTTCTAGAAGACAGCCTAAATCTGACGGTTCACCAATTTCTGAATAGCAATGTTCAATCAACCTAAGTTTAATTTCTTTTGATCTAACATCAATTCATTTTGATGCCACATTAAATTTACCAGTTGTTTATTGACATTCCCCCATTTTATATCATCCCCAAAACTATATTTTTATTTCAAAGTTTAAATATATTTTCCTTTATTATTTATTTACAGAATATTTTCTGTGTTTTGTAGGTATGTTCTCCACTATTGGTTTCTGATCATTGCAACTCATTTTAAAATGTTGAGAGCTATTTTGAAAGTTTCAACCAGCTGATATTTTCCTTAAATATCTTATATTTTGGTAAGTTTGTGTCTATTTATTTTTTTAAATTCAGGGGTTGAGGGTGGTGTCATTGGTCACCTTCTCTATTCATGTGATTGCCATTGAATATCATTTTTAATTTTCATTGTAATCAAATTACAAATTTTTTTTATTTAACATGAAAAAAATAAAAAAAAAAGTGTAAAAAAAAGAAAAAAAAATTCAGGGGAATATATTTAAAATTTTTAATTGCTACCTGCCCTTCTAATTTAATTTTTAGCTCTTTGACAATATTGAAAAGATTAGAATAAATATTTGTTCTATCTAAACATTTATGGCTCTAATGATATAACTAATAGATTTGTTTAATATAATTTGTGTGTTTAGGAGCGTGTGCGTGTATGTGTGTGTTTATATAATGTGCCCATATTACACACGCATTAAAAATATAAGGATAAATGGAATATATAATAAGCAAACACTGCGGCACCCTTGCTCTCACACACTCACACCTCTTTGTGTGTTTATTTATAAACATAATAATTTTCACTGAAAGCACATTTATCTTCTTTCTGAAAATGTTAGATGAACTCATTAATGGCTGAAATCGACTAAGGAGGAGGGAAGGTTTAAAGGAAGACAAAAAAATTTAAATCATAAAACCTTGTGGCATGGGGCCTCGTTGTAATGTATATGAACAAAGTATTGAATATTTCTTAATTCAGTATTTGGGATAAAAGGAAGGGGGAGTTTAGAAAATTATTAAATACTAGATACTAGTAAAGAATTATGTTTTATAAAAGTATTAGAAAATATAAGCCATTCAAAAATGGCTAATAATCTTAGAGGGTTGAGGGCCTTCTCCACCTCTTCCAAAGGTCGGCCTTGAGCCACTCTCAAATATCTATATTGATAGACAAAATCACCAATGGGCCTACTATCACACACAGATTTTAGGTTGTGTGTAAGATCAGTCCAGCATAGGCACCTGTGTGTATATTTCAACAAAATTCACTAATTCCTTTTATGATAATAAGTTTTTTTGCAGCTTTCTAAAAATATATATATATATATTTAATTCTACTGATAAAATACACCATGCTGCTTGATTAAGGTTTTGCTTATATGTATCAAGCAAAAAGCATTTTTCTCCCTTTAATTTTCCTCTTCCAGGATTTCAATGAACCTAACCTTACTCTGAACTTGCCTAGCAAATTTTATGCAAAATGACCTTCCTTATACCAGGGCAAAAGTTTAAAAAACATTTACAACACTCATAAGTTCTATAAATACATTTATCAAATTATTATATTACTTTCTTTTTTCTTTTTTAGTCATTCGAATAAGTGGCCTTATTGTTTCTCCATCATGAACAGAAGAATATCAAAGAGACGTTTAAATGTACAATCCACATGGAAGCAAATGATTATTGATGGGAAAACAAATATGGTTGCCCAATGCGCCAAGATCATTGATGAAACAGGGTGTGTGCTTCTCACTAAAGGAGGAAACAGAACGGAACTGCCAGAAATAATTTATGACCTCTTCTATCAAGGAATTTATGGTAATTTAAAGACTGCTCATGTTGTAGCAGCTTGTAATCAGCTAAGTCAGTTACATGATGAAGTCCCATCCCTTATAATGGATGTTATTAATATTCTCGATGCAGAATTAGTAATAGTGGATCGTAAGCCACGGGAGCGATTCACAAGGCTTACAAATATTGTTGTAGCTCTTGATCAAGAGTGGTGTGCAAAAATGTGTAGGTCATCATTAGAACTTGAATCATTGTCAGAATTTGGTGTAATATCTAAAGCTTTTTCAACTAAATCTGTTAAAATTAAAACCAAACTTTATTATAAGCAAAATAAATATAACTTATTCAGAGAAGAAATTGATGGCTATTCCAAAGTAATTGTTGAATTAAACAAATTCACTAATATGAAAATTAGAAGTGTAGATGAATGTATTTTAACTTTAAAAGCAATAATAGGATCCTTTAGTTTAGATCCAACAAGGGTTATTGATTGTATATTAGAGGTGTTTCAAACTAAAATTAATGATTATGAATTTCTGATCAGTCTTTTGAAGGTTTTTGTGCCTGAAATAGAACTTTTGTATGAGGTTATAGGTTTTAGGTATGTTAGATATAGTAATAATGTAACTCCAAAGCAATATCATAGATTAATATGCATCCTTCTTCATTTTGAAGTAATACAGTTTGAGGACCTCTTGCCCTGGATGACTCCTGATGAAAAAGGCTTAACAAAATCTATTGAAAATGCTGCAGAATTAAACAAACCTTACAAAAAAGAGAAAAACTATAATGAATCTGACAAAAACCAAAAGTTAGGTCTTTGTGAGGAAGCTCTTGCTATGGGCTCATGGAAAGTTTTCAAGGAATTAGTTACATTTTTTCCTCAAGGTTATTTTCTTGAGAAACCTATTATTGCTCTCTCAGTAACCAGGTTGGTCCACTATCTGATTGATTCACTTTTAGCGGATCCTTCTCTAAAGCCTGCATCGAAACGGAAAGTAGCACCATTTAAATTTGATGTGACACCTGTAACTCCACCACAGCCAAAGACATGTGAAGAGTTAAGTGAATATGTTTTCCCAATGTTAATTATACTTGGGGCTTCTGCTCACTATGATGTAAAATTACTGATGAAACTGTCTAAACTTCTATCCAAAGTAATGGAAAAAGTTAACTCTGATAGCAGTGGAAAATTAGACTCCTTGAAAGGCCATATTGCTGATGTTATTGTAACATCACTTTTGCCTTCTATTTCCAATTTAGAAGCAAACTGCTGTGTGAGTGAGTCTTTTTGGGGCCTCATTAAAATGTTTCCTTTGCAAATGCGTTATTCAATGTATTATTCATGGAGAGATTATGTGCTTAAAAGTCAGGCTGCTCTCAGCAAGAAATGTCAGGGAAAGGTAAACATGAAGTCTTGTTTGAAAAGAGTCAGTAAAGAAAATGTGAAACAAATTGGGCGACTTTTAGGTAAAATTTCTCATTACTCTCCTGCCACATTATTTGATTACATTTTGTATCAAATTCAAATGTATGATAACTTGATTGGACCAGTTGTTGATTCTTTAAAATACATGACCAGTTTATCATTTGATGTCATGGGTTTTTGTATTTATGATTCTTTACAAAATGATCCTAAAAAAAGGATTAAACATGACGGTTTAACTATATCTCCATGGTTTCAGAGCACTTCATTGTTTTGTGCCACAGCATTCAAAAAATATAATGTTGATCTTTCTGGCATTCTTTTATACATTACTGACCAGCTTAGAAAGAACAGTAGTGCTGAATTGAGACTTTTGAAAGAAATAATGCAAAAAATGGGAGGGATTCTTATTACAAATGATATGACACAACACCAGACAGAAGCTCTTGGGGGTGGAGAATTATTAAAAGCTGAAGCTGGCTATTTTTTCCAACAAAAGAATTTTAAGAAAACTGCTGCTCGTTTGAAAGAAGCATTGGTTGAAAATAGCTTAACTCTTCCACTTGGGATGATTCTTGCACAGCATAAAAATCACATTATGTTTGTCCAAAGCAAGACAGAAAATCTATCATTTGTTGGCCAACTCTATGATGAATGTCATGATACATTATTGCAGTTTGTTACATTCATCACGACAAATATGAGCGAAATAGATCATCTAATGCCTCCTTTATTGGATCTCATGTGTGCACATAAACTTGAGCCATCTTCTGCATTTTGCTTGTTTAGGCCAATATTGCATTTCCATGTCCACAGAAGATATTCCTATGTATTTCGTGGAAGTTCTGTGAAAAACAAATTTAACACTGGAGAGATCATGTTCAGTTGGATAAAAGATATTAGTTACGTATTTGAAAAACTTTGGCCTTCAAGGGAATGGGATGATATGTCTTCGGAATTTGTGGCACTGTTTTGGTCATTAGATTTAAGTGACTTGAAAGTTCCAAAAGATGCTTATGAGAAAGAGATAACAAAGTACAAAGAAATGGAACAAACACAAGGAAAACAAAGCAAAGGTGATGCAGAAAAGGCTAATACCATGTATGAAAAACTTAGTCAGGAATTAAAAGACCAAGAAAATCATGTTTCTTCTATTTATACTAAATTAAAAGAAGAAAAAGACAAGTGGCTTCTACCTGGACCTGTAAAGCCCTCTAAAAATGAAATGATCACTCAGTTTTTGAGAATATGCATTTTTCCACGATGTATATATTCTGTTTTAGATGCACTCTATTGTGCTGAGTTCATTAATACATTACATAAAATTCAAACAAAATGCTTCAGTACTTTGCTTTTTTATGACAGACTTTTCTGTGATATAACGTTTGCTGTGATGTCATGTACAGAAGATGAAGCTAATCGTTTTGGAACATTCTTGTGTGCTGTTCTCCAAAATATAATGAGGTGGCACAAAAGCAAGGAAACTTTTGATAAAGAATGCTCGAATACGCCTGGATTTCAAACTAAATTTAGATCTGGGAATGAACTTTCTGAAGATAATGACAATGTACATTTTGAAAATTTCAGGCATGTGTGCCACAAATGGCATTATAAAATAACCAAATCATTATTATCACTGTTAGATTCAAAGGATTACATTCAGGTTAGAAACAGTTTATCGGTGCTCATCAAAATGCTACCAGTTTATCCTGTGATTGATAAATTGTGTCTCTTTATTGATAGGAGAATTGATAAAATAAAAGAAGTAGAAAAAAATAACAGAAAAGATTTGTTTAGGCTTGCAACTAGTTACAGTGGTCAATTAATGGCTAAAATAGAGAGCTGGTCTCAGGAACAAGACTTTCATTTAGTCAGTGATCCTAATTACACACTTAATATCTCTGATGAGAATCAAAATGAGTCTGATACATCTGAGAGCTCTCCTATTTCTTCTCCAAAGGAGCACAATTCACCCCACACCTCACCAGAAGGCTCACCTATTTCTCCACACTCATCTGCAGATGATGAAGAGATTAGTAGTCCTCCAGCCAAAAAGAGAGTAAAGCAGGACACAGTTACGCCTCCTGGGGAACCTAAAGATTCCAAGTCCTCTTCCCCACAAAATGATGACTTCATTGAGGAGAAACTTGAGTATCATCGTTCTAGGGGTGATGATGATTTCTTACAATATGAAGACAACAATGTGGGTGAAGATGACCTTATAGATGTTTCTAATCATGGATCTGGAAGGAAAGAAAAAAAGTACTCATCCAATAGCAATTCATCTTCTCACAGGAAGAAATCAAATTCTCCGAGGGAAGACAAAAAGAGTAGTAGTACAAATAGTACAAAACATTCATCTTCATCTCCTCGTAGCATTTCATCCAAAGATGACTCAGCAAAGCTAAAGAAATCTAAGAATCGAAAAGCTAGAAGTTCTGATCCTAAAAAAGAGAAGAAACTTACTAAAAGGCGAGAACGGGTAAGAAGTGGCGAGGAAAAAGATTTTGAATAATGTTAATTTTCGGAATTTTTTTTACACCTATTCTTTTGTAAATATAAACAAGTGTTTTAACGCTATTAGTCATTTTGTTTATTTATATTGAATAAATTAGATGTCACTATTATATTTCTTTCTGTGATGTATATATATTTTTCAATTGTAAATAATTATATAATAGTATTCTATTGAAAAAAGAATTGAAGGAAACAAATAAGTTCCTTGGTGTACAAATTTATAAATACATTGTATAATGTTTTTAAACAATTAGAATAATAAAAATCCTTTCTTATTAAATTTTAGCTGTATTTTTTAATTTTTCTCAATTACCTGTCACTATGGCTACCCCTTTTATACAGTTACCTTCCTAACACCATTGACAATAATATTGAATATCAAAAATATATAGAACTAAACTCAAGAAATAATTAAAAAATGTATGCGAGATGTATACACTCAGTCATAATATCTTGGCCTAGAGTTAAGATCACTTTTTCTATTTTTTTTTTTTTTTTTTTTTTTTTTGAGGTTAATAAGTATACCATTACATAATAATGAATAACTTTCTGGAGGACAAGAATTTTTTGTCTTGTTTGCTAAGACAACAGCTGATCGCTTTTCTATGAAATTATAAAGTTGTTCCTCATCTCTGATATTATTTGTGCTCAACTCATGCGAAAGAAGATATTTTAGATCACAATTATAACTACGAGTATACTCTCTTTGCTCCAAATATTGTCAGTGATACTTGGACTACAAAGTCTGAAAAGAACAGATTTGTTCTAATGATAATATAGATATGGATCTATATTATCATATAACCTAGGCTGGGGCAGATAGATTTTTTATTCTATTCCCTTGCATTAATTGTTTTGTAAACTTATGATATATTTACTAGGGATTTTATGTTTAAAAGCTCTAAGAAAATTGACAAATTTTCGCAGTACCTCAAGAACTCCTCTATAGGAACCTACCCCTTGTGCCCGGCCAACAACATAGAGCTTCTGCTAAAGTTTCTCTATGTTGAAAATTTCCCTAAAATGTTGAAAATCAATCTTTGAACCTTAGATAGGCCCATCCCAACAAGAACCATTATAACTGAAACCTTACAAACACTGCCTCTAAGATCTTTGATTTTCAATTGTGAATTGTGTAGGAAGATTCCCTCTGCTCTGTCACATCTTAATCCTCACTGGTATGCTACAAATTGGCACAATCAAACTCTTATTACATCAGTCCCACTCCATTTCCTTTAGAATGCCTATCAAGTTTATATAGAAACATTGACAGCTCTTACATAAAATAAATAGATGTTGCACTTGAAAAAATTAATTGTATTGCCAAATACCAAAAATTTATTTTCAGGAAGCCTTCTAACCAGAAAGTCATTTTAAGAAAAATGAAGAAATTCTCATTCTATTTGTATTTAAATTTTACTACTTCTCACAGAAAAGGCTTCATATTTTTTGGGGGACCTCCTTGCCCTCTTTCGATTTCAAAGAAATATGAATTCATTCAGCAGTTTACGATTGAGAGCCTAAATATTGAATTTAATTTCTTTACTTTAAAAAAGAAGAGGGAACACCTAAAGTTACTTTTTTACAGGCACTAGTGTATGTCAAATGTGTGAGTGTGTAAATAAATTGAAGGACCCTATTAGCTTCCAACCCATGAAGAGCGAGTTAGAATTAGGACTATGATTACTCTTCTTTCCCCTACCATCTTACTTTATACCCTCACGCTGTTTCACTCATGTAAAATCAAGCAATGATGTCCTGCATTGAAACATGAAAAGTCTGCTTGGTAAACGCAATTGCTAAATGTCCTAATCTTAGCACATAAAATTGAAATGTCCTATTTCTTTGCCCAAAAAAGACATACAAAAATTAATTGACAAATCTCTTGAGGATTTTTTTCTTTAGCTCAAGATTTAATTCACTAATCTAATTTAATTCACTAAAGAATAGTTATTTTTCTGCCAACATTTTTAGATCCTGACTTTTTGTAGGTCATTCATCATTTTGAATGTTATGCCTTCGATCAGTTTCTTTGAAATATTTTAAATAAGAGACAGAATTTTAGCAGTTTTCAGCTATTGCCTAGATATTTGACATTTAAAGTAAACAAATTAATATTATAAATAGCTCTATTATAAGGCTGTTTGTAAATCTTTCCTTCCATGGTTCTATATGGTCTTTCACTTCACCCTAAGCTCGACATCTTTACTATGGCTTCATTTGAAACAGAAAAGTAGAAGCATTCAAATGTCAATTTTGTAATTTTACAAGTCAAAAAATTGATTTGTGAGGAGAGGATTATCTGGAGTTGACGGTCTTGGGAGCTGAAAAATTAAAAAATAATTTATAACCAATTAAATTTTTATTTTAGCCACCATTTCAGCATAAATTTCAGGCCTTCATCAGGGCTGAATATGAAAAAAACAAAAAAAAAACATACCAAAATAATTTAGAAACGTACTGCACATACAGAAGAGAAAAAAAAATTATTCATAGTATTCTGAGTAACATACCAAATAGAGTGATTTTTTTTTTACTCTTACGTATGTTCAGTATCCATTTTATATAGTACATTACACACTAAGTTTTTATATTTTCATTTACTTATTCAGGTGCTAGATTATGACATACAGACATTATTTTTGTATATATTTTTTTTTTTTTTTTTTTCATATTTAGACCTTATGAAGGCCTGAAATTTAAGTCGAAATGGCTAAAAAAACTTTTTTGGTTAAAATTAATTTTTAATTCTTCAGCTTCCAAGACCGAATTCTTGGCAATCTTCTCCTCATAAAATTCGATGGTCAACAAGTTACCATAAAAATAAAATTTATTTTTTCTCAAAATTTGCTGTAGACCTCCTCATCAGAAATTTACATTTCCTACAGACTGCATGATCTATTTTGGTTCATATACCCATGCTAAATTAACCTATAAGAAATGTATGTATAAAGATTACAAGTTACATCAGCTGATTTTTGCTCGAGTTTTGACAGATCAAGCATAGGCAACTATTAACTCAATTTCTGAGCTTTTCAATGTTAATTCCAATTATATATCTCTGTAACCTGATATCCTTGGCTTCGAAGATGCATTACTTTCAGTCAGACAAACATGCCCTCAAACTTATCAGTAAAAATGCTAAAATATTTAATTAATAAAAAGCATGTAATAAAGCTAAATATTTGCTTAGGTGACAAAAAACTCTTCGATTGAGGTATCGACCCCCAGAATCACTGGAACAGTCTAGTGCTTTGAAAGGTGTGTCTAAATTTCTTGGTCAACCACTTTCATTTTTATTCCAAGTATATTTAGCATTACCTGCATTGAACCATTTTATCATTTAAACGTAGATCATCAGATGTCTAAGATAACATTCCATAGACCAAAATTAGAATTCATTCTCTTTATAAGCACAAGTTCTGATGACTCACCAACGAATGTGCAAAATTATTGGAACTTGATATCCTTCCTCAAGTCAAATATTTTTTGGTCCAAAGATATGATCTGTGATTTATTATTTGTTCTTCCATCACCTATATAAAGGAAGATGGTAGTTATATTCTTCACCTTAGTCTTGAAGTATTATCGTGTTAATATAGGTCAATCATATTCGGTTTCTTCAATAATCGAATCAGATTATAATACAATTTTGGTTCTGTTTCTTAGAATAACAGTTTCATACCGACCTTCACTTTTAAATTAAATATAACGAGTTTATAAGTACAATTAAAGGACATTTGATGCTAGCTTCCACTGTTCCTAATACTCCAAAATATTTGATTCCTCATCATAGTATTGCTGAAAAAATGTGTACATGATGCACAGTTCTCAGTAAGACTTCTTTTATTTTTCTTGTTTTAAATATAATGCCTTAAATTATGCTATCCAACTACAAACCGTAAATTATATTGCCATATTTTGTTTAGGAATTTTTGTTTTGTTTCTACCTATGAAATATAATTTTTTTTTCAAATATGGTTTAACACCCAGGTCTCCTAGTCCATTAAATGGGCATGAAGATTCAAGTCTTCTAATTCTGGTGAGTGACACTAATGGTGTGACATAGGAAGCGACTAGAGGAAATTCCATATATTTTAAAAAGAAATAACAACATTAATAGTTTTATTATATGAAATTACAATCTTTAAGTAACAATTAAAAAATTAATAATATTAAGCTGAGCTTATAGCAGAGAAATAGAATAATTTATATAAGAAACAATTTTAGGTTTATGAAATTACATTGAATGGGACATTCAATGTAAGATACATATACACACACATCTGTATGTGTGTGGGTGTGTAAGGTAATACATTTAAAACTAGCTCTATTTTGTAATTGTCAAGTGTGGTTCTCCCAACTGTATATCCTAAATTATTAATTATACATTAGAGTATTTACCACTGCTAATATGGTATAATTTCAAAATAACATTGTTATCCCATGATTTTTCTCTTAAACCTTGTGATTAAAACCTGACTTAGAATTTTCTAGTTCACTGTTCAGATGACGAATTTCATCCAAACATAGGTTTAAAGTATATAGTCATAATTTATATACTAGCTAAAAATTTATTCTTCAGGTACTAACTAAAAAACCTGAAAAAAATGGTAAATTCTTTAATATCATACTCTACAGGATATGAATATTAACTCGTAAAATAGAATATTAACTAAAGAAAATAGAATGTTAACTAGTATAATTCTATCCTTTAATAAAAACCTTTTTACTGATAGCAGACTTTTTATACTATATATTATAAATAAAATAATAATAAAGCTGCAGCTTTACTATATTTCATCGAAACAAATAGTTATAATGACGTAAATGTACAAGCTCAATGTATACTAACTACAGTTGGTAAATGGCTTTTTAAAATTATGGACAGAATTGTCCATTTTATTATTCAGCCATTATATTATTATTGTTATAAAAATTAATTAAAAAATATGAATATGAATACTTTTCTTTATTCCTATTAGACAAGCAGTATAGTAATGAAGAAGGGAAAATTAAGAGAAAGGATAAGCAACAAAACAATTAAACATTCAGGAACCCCCCCCCCCCTCCCCGTCATGACCCTAAGTAAGTGCTTCTATGAGAGTTTAAATTAATAAATAAACAAATCTTGAGAAACAATCAAAAAATAAAAGAAAATACCCTACATGTGAATAAACTAAAATGGTTTGGGCACCTCTTAAGAATGAGTACCAAAAGTTACATGTGAGACATGAGTAGAGCAAAGGAGACCATCCTGGGAAAAAGTGTGAGGAAGTATTCAGGGGAATAAAGTAGAAGGATAGGGACATTAGTGGATAGAATCTTTGAAACTTCCTCCCTAAACTAATTTAAAACATAAATTAGCTAATTATAACCAATATTTATTTCTATATGTGTATAAAAAGATTTTAAATGCTCATCTCTTAACTTAACCATAAGTTCTGTATACACAGAAAATAATTTTAAATGAAATGATACATAAATTCAATTAAGAATAAATTATCTATAGCAAGCAAATCTTCAAATGTAATCCTCCCCTTGCTGCTTTCATTTCATATCAATTAATATTTCAATATACTAATATCGTGAAAACCATAAACAAGAAATATAAACAGCAAATAATAGTGATAAATTGTAACTGAAGATTCAAAAGCTAAAAAAGTATTAATAAAGGTTTACACACAACTGAACATCACTAGTCTTCACACAATTCTCTGCATTTTATCAAGGACCACTATCATCAGAGTCCAGGGGAATCTCCCAGTATGGGTGCCATAAAGAAACAGAAGTTAAGACTAAAGTTCATGTTCACTTGTCAGAAAACCTCGTTTAATATTGCAACTACCCCAATTCACTAGCAAAATTTTTTGAAGGGCATAATGAAGTCTTTGTTCATGCATGAAGATGTACTGTTTTATCATATTATTTGTATTACTTAGTATAATTTAAATAGTCTAAAGGCATTTTTTTTTAAATTCTGTTATCAGTTATTCCCAATATTATTTTAAATTGCACTTCATGTACAACTATAAAAATTCTCACATTGACCTTTTTTTTTTAAATTATTTGTACATATTTATTACTTAATTCCTCAATAATCCACTATATGTAAAACTGAATTTTAAATTTCATTTACTAGTATGTTCAAAATTGTCTTATTTACATTTA
The DNA here is from genome assembly GCA_000696205.2 of Oncopeltus fasciatus. NCBI lineage: Eukaryota > Metazoa > Arthropoda > Insecta > Hemiptera > Lygaeidae > Oncopeltus > Oncopeltus fasciatus. The sequence goes on from KZ809552.1 coordinate 23,835, forward strand.
TCCTGTTAAAGCTCTATCTCAAACCATCTTTTTTTTTTAAATTAATTTAAGAATGATAAAGAGCACTGTCAAACCAAAGATTTCCGCCCCCTCACTTCTCTTATTTTTTTATTTTATCCAACACATCTTATTCATATTATTAAATATTCCTTTATTTACTTAATGTTGAAGCCCTGAATTTCAATAAAACCCATAACTTTAACAAATAAAAAGTGTTATAAACAAATTCTTTTTTAAAAAGCTTAAATGTTTCCAACCCTTACTTACAAGATTGATCATGATGCTCCATTCCATATAAACTTATTTTCTTTTTTTATTTGCTTATTTATTCTCATCAGTAAAATATTCGTATATCTGCTGATAACCTTCCATTAAGTTAAAACTTAAAATTAAAGTAAATTTGTGGTTTATTATTTATCTTTGGTTAATTATATGACTATAGTTTAAAGGACATCGTATAAATAAAAGTAACTAAAAATGATTCGTGATTGTAAGGAAAATTATTACCCCAATCTTCAAGCTTAAAGAATGTATTTTTCTTTTAAGGCTAAGTGATTCCAGTAGCAGATTGACTGCGGTCTGGGAGGGAATCTGAGGTTGCTTAGCAATGAGGCCCTCGGTCTTGAGGGTTTAGTTTTGAAGCAAAATATATTATCATAGTGTAAAGATTGGAGTCATTTTCCTTGTTGTCTTCCTTGTCTTCACTCAAGAATATTTATACTTAATGATTACAATTATTATTTCAGTTCTAAATAAAAATGAAGAGAAAAAACACAATCATACATTAAACTGAATGTGCATTATTCTTTTATATTAAGTACTAATTACAACAATACAAGTTAAAATTATATTTGATTTCTGTGATCTTACAATCTACTAAACAAATATAAACCAAGGGAAGAAGAAGCTGTGGGCGAGGCACAAAGGAGCCTCAGGATGGATGATTTAGAGAGAACTTGCTGTATATTTTTAAAATACTAGACAAAAGACACATTTCAAGATCAAGTTAAAGAGTTTTTAAGAATTAAAACATTAATAAGTAAATTATACATTGAAAATTTTTTATCTAGAACATATACATAATACCTCTCTTGAGCAGAGAATACCTCCTTGCACCCCCCCCCCCCCAAGTGCTCTGGATCCACCAGTAGCTATACTATCACAATTAATGAGTTTAAGAACCAAATGTGATATTTTATATGCAACATATTTTATCAACAAATAATCAGTAAATACATTTTATTTGACGTAAAAAAACATTTTTAAACAATTTTATTTTCAAACATGTTTAAATAAAAATGTTTGTAAAAGTCAATCTTCAGCTTTTGGCATTAGTATGATCTTAATGAAATCGAATCTAAAACATAATCTATGAGATATGTTTTAATTTTATATGTACAATAATAAATTATTTAAATAATA
>KZ809552.1:37076-56622 GCA_000696205.2 Oncopeltus fasciatus
TGACTGTGGTTTCACTGTTCAGTTGTTTTCTGCAGTTTACAATGTGAACAACCACCCTGGGGAGATTTCTCCACTCAACACCATTGGTACATATCATTTTGTAATATGTTTTATTCCTAACCATAGTTAATTTTCTTACATATCCTTTTTTCTTGTTGTACAGATATTTCAATTTTTATGCATTACTGTTATTTGTGTGTATTGTCTTTTTAGCCCGGATGATGGCTTACTAGGTAAGCCGAAACGTTGGCATAAATAAAAAAAAATATTACTCCAAATTTTGGTGTATATTTTTTCTTCCTGGCCGAAACCCCGACCATTCTCACATGATATTCGAGACGGCCAACTAACCATCAACCATATGTATTATAAAGAAAATTAATGAAAATGGATTTACACTGTCTAACAATCTGATTATTAAAAAAAAAACTAGAAGGGCTATTTCATTTGTAATTGGGAAAAAGTCTCTTTGGGAACAATCTCAAAGATAGTGGAAAGGAATTGAACTATTTTTGGAGTAGACTCATTGACACATGAAGGACAATGATATGAAAGAATAATTTTTTTCCTTTTATTTTCTCATTTAATGACATAATTTTTAATAAATCTTAATTATCCTTAGACATAATTTTTAATAATTGCATTATTTTTATAAAACTAAAAACAATTATTAAAATACATACTAATATGTTTAAGTGGTAATAATTATAAGATATTCCACATTTCTTATGTATTACTTATTTGTCAATATTGTAAATATTCTACTAGAATGCACTTACCTCCTGAGAATCTGAAGAAGGTGATGCAACAAGCTTGAGATCTTGTGTAAGCCTGCCATCACCAAGTCCTCCAACAGCTTCAAGAGCTCTGAATGCTGCACCTAATACTCCTGAATTACAGTCATCCTAAATCAAATCATTGTGCAGATTAGTAACAATGATTGACTCACATAATTAAAATGATTATATAAAAAGATAATTTAGATTGTAGAGAATTGGTTGGGGTTCTGTCAAGGTTGATCTAATAAAATAGAATTTTAAAAAAGTGTATTTTTATTGTCAGCTGACATTTCGGCTTATATTGTAAGCCATCTTCAGGACTGTTGAAATACAATGTCATAAGAAAGCATGGAAAAAACGAAAAAAATTTATGATTTACTTATTATTATATAAACTTAACATTCATCATCAAAGCATTATTGTATTATTATGGAATAAAAATTTAGAGAACAATATTTTTGTAAATTTTTTAGTTAACATACATAATTAATGGCACTCAACAGCGCTTAAATTAAACACCCACCCAGTTTACAATTTGAACTATTTATGTTTAAATTATTTTGAAGAGAAACTTAATTTGAAATGCAATTAATATTTACCAGGATGTAAACAGGAGCATTGAAAATATCAGCTAAAACCTGAAGAATTGCTGAATTTGTGGAAGCTCCTCCAGTAGCAATTATTTTTGTTTCCCCAGCTGAAAATAAGAGCAGTTTTATAAATCGATAATCAGATAAAACCATTTTAACATTGCTGACACACAGTTAAAATTTGGTGAGTATAATGACACAGCTTTAATTTACAAATTATTTGAAAATGAAAAAAAAATTTAATTTACTTTAAAATAAAAAGTGAAAGCTGAACAAAAACACCTTTATGACACGGTCAACTCCAGAAGATAAATCTATTAATTAGACAAAAATTGCATATTTTCTTCTTCTTCTTGTTTACAGAGAGGAAGAAGAGATTTTTGAGATACACAAATTAAATACACATAGAGTCAAACTGGCATTATTTACAGTATAGATATTTAATGTTAAAAAAAAAGAATAGTTTTAAAATTGCAATGAGAAATTATATGAGTCAATAAATTAACTTATGAAATAGGAAACTTTGCTAATTTTATCTAAATGGATAATTAGGATTTAGTCATTAATATTTATTAATATTGTGTTAGGATACAGCTGAAATCATTTAAAGCATAAATCTTCTTAGAACAATTCCAATACATTCTTAGACATCAGCTCCAGCAAAGCAATTTACCAAACAGAGCTTTTCAATCAATCTTTTCCCAAAAAACTAAATATGCCAAGTGGCAGACAGACAGTTTTTATTTTTTTATTTCAGAATAAAAAAGTTAAAACAAAATGCTTTGGTTAAGAGGAGTTCAATGTTGAATATTCAGATCGCTTATTTTTGAAGAAAAAAAAATCCAAAATAAGTAAAATAATGTTTTGATTAAGAACTATAAAAATTCTAATGGTAATGGATTGCTATACGATCCCTAAGTAAACCTCGGACATGCCTTCGTTCCTGAAATCATAAAAATAATTTAAATAAGAAATGAATGCAAGATAATAAAATAAATTGATAAAGTGAGATTTTACAGAGGGAGTTCCTCTTCAATATAAAAATAAATGAAACCCAAATCCTAATGCCATGCAAGTACTATTCCTATTGAAAAGAGAAACTTGAAAATTCTGATTTAAAACAACTACACTAATAAGCAGTATATAGCAAAATAAAAAAAATTATGATAAAAACATAGCCTCCAGTATTTAAATAGTAAGCCTTTAGGTGATCTTAACAAATGTTAAAATAGGTATGTGTAAGCGTTATATGTAAAACAAAGATATGAGTATACCTCTTGAAAACCACATAAATATCTCCTTTTTCTTGGGAATACTACAAATAATAAAGCATTAACATTAATAGACTTACTAGGAGAAAGATTGAGGTCTTCAAGCAAAGATCTTTTAGCTAAGAACTGTCCCTCAAGAAGAGCCCTTATCTCTACTGCAGGTGTTGCAAATTTCTCCAGAGTGCTGTCAGTCTTGTCATACCTGAATTCGCCGACCAGAGGTACCGTGATTTCCTCATGGTCATAGTAGAGGCCTGCTTGGGAAAAAATCCTTATGCAGTAAAGGTATTAAATAGTACATTAATAAAAGTGAGTAATACTTTTTCCAATAATAAAGATGAAAAAAAAAAGGATATACTTAAAATTTTTTTTTTTTTTTACTAAAAGTTAAATTAAATAATTGTTCTACTGAGTATTCATCAATCAATCATCCTAAGGTACATGAAGGAAGAGAAATATTTGTTGTAATAGTTATATTTATTTAACGTATAATATGCTCATATGGCATAGTAGTGAAGTTTAGTTTTAGTTAGAGTTGAGGTAATAAAAGCTTAGTGAATAAAGAGAAAACAAACAACTTTTCTTTATTCCAACATCCACATTTTAATAATATATCTACTGTGAGAATCAAAGTTCTTTCAATAACACAACTTTCAATGGATTTTTATTTTGATTGTGAATCATTGAAAAGTTTTCCTGCAATTTTCTGTCTAATACAGATCCATTCAGACTAAATATACTTTTTTATAAGGATATTGGGGACTTATAGGAAAGTTCTTAGAGTGCTTAAGATACATTTAAGAGAGATAGAGTAGTAATTCTATCATTTCCTTCTTTACTGAAATAAACTTTCAAAACTTTCTTTTCAAAATTGTAAACCTTTAATCAAAAGTATAAAATACTTGTATTTCTAACTAGCCCCTTATCAACCCCCAAAATTATTATTTTTTAATTACAAACAATTTAAAACTATCAAATATTCAAATTAATTAAATTTAAGGTTACTAGTTTGTTGCCAAAGATTCATTCATATCACATAGAGGTCTGTTTGGGAATCTATTTATTAGTCAGAGGGGACCCTTAAATTTGTGGTTCTGATGAATATTCAAAATTTGATACTTGCTGATAAAAACTCAAATTTCAATATTTGCCTGAGTTATAATTCTCAGAAACCTGTTTAAATGATAAAATCAATTTTATTGCAGTCTTGATAAATGGAAAATTATGTTGGAAAACTAGTAAAGCATTAAGGATATTTATAATCATTAATCCTTGTTTTGCCCATTCTGGTTTTTGTCTATGAATAATAACTTACTTTAAGACATATGAAATATAACGCACCTAAATATCCAAAATTGCCCCTAGGCATTGAATTCAAGAGTTCATTGAATTCTTCCCAAGAACCAGATGCATAACTGTCTCTGATTCTTTCTCTAGTAAGTGATCCATTTTTAAAACTGAAATTAAAAAATATAAATAGTAAAAATACTACAAATTATACCACAATAGTTTTTTGTACATATTTATTAATGCATTAAAATTTTTTTTTCATTATAAAAATTATAGAAATTACTTTTTGTATCTTTTATTCTCTTTACTTTTGTTAATGGAGAAGTTCATAAATGTTATATTTAATGTTTACAAAAACTGTCTGATATCCTGACTTCCAATATTAACTATACATTATTGTAGATAGCAAAACAAATAATACTACTAAATTATAGATAAAAAGTTTTATTTAACAAAAATAAATCTCAGCTTCTAAATGGAACAAAATCGATAAATTCAAAACTTAGGCTTCAGGTAAAGTCTCACTTTAAAGGAAAATTAATAAAAGCTGCTAAAAAAACTTTTTTTTTTAAATTGTGGTTAAATATTAAATTAGGAACAATAATGTTTTAATAAAAATTAAGAAACATGTTAATTGAAAATTATGTATTTCTTGTAGAAATGATAAAGAAATAACAAAAAACATGAGAACAAAAATCCCAGAACTATTAGATGTACCAGGTATGCAAGTTTAAAATGTCATTTATTTCTTAAAATATATACACAGTAATTTTAAAAAAAGTATAATATATTTTATTCAAAGTACTGGCCCTCGCTTTCTACACATTTTGTCCATCTCTCGGGCAATATATGGATACCATTCCAAAAGAATGCTTCATCTTTATTTGAAATCCATTCATCGAGCCATTTTCGTACGTTTTCGAAATTGTTGAAGTGTTGCTCCGCCAATGAGTGTCCCATAGATGAGAAGAGGTGATAATCAGAAGGCGCCAGGTCAGGTGAATACGGCGGGTGGGGTAGGAGTTCCCAACCAAGCGAAGAAATCGTTTCCTTAGTCAATCTGGCTGAATGTGCAGAAGCGTTATCATGCTGAAGAATGACTTTGGCGTGCCTGTGAGCCCATTCTGGGCGTTTTTCGATCAATGCGTGACTCAAATTGATCATTTGTTGTCGGTAGCGCTTGGTATTGACTGTTTCGCCGGGCTTGAGAAGCTCGTAGTCGATTTGGTCAATTTTCTCGTTTTTGATCAGTAACATCAAAATCACCACGTTTGAAACGTTGAAACCAACGTTCACATGTCTTGACGGTTGGAGCAAGATCGCCATAAGTCTCAATAAAAATTCGATGACATTCAGATGCCTTTTTCTTTTGATTAAATAAGAAAATCATGACATGCCGCAAATGCTCTTTATTTGGCATAAAATTAGACATTTTGATACGTCCACGTAAACGACTTAAAAACAACTGACTTTTGTAAACAAATGACTAACAAACAAAATAGCGTTTAGAGATAAGCAAATCCTTCAAAAGGCTAAGAGCGCATTCTATTGGAATTAAAACGACATTTTAAACTTGCATACCTGGTAACAGTATCAGAATTATAGCTATTTTAAAATCATAACCCTTAATTTAACCTCCTTAAAGTTGTTTGATAAAGTTCAATAGAAATTAAGTACCTGACAGAGTCATGTACAAGTTAAATTTCATTTACAAATATTAATTTAGTTGTGGTTTATTATCCCATGTAAATTTTAAACAATTAATGAGAGGGAATAGAACAAAAAAATCTATCTGTCCCAGCCAGGACTCGAACCTGGATCTCCTGCTTTCCGGGCCAGTATGATTCCATTACACAGGAGCAGGAGATCCAGGTTCGAGTCCTGGTTGGGACAGATAGATTTTTTTGTTCTATTCCCTCTCATTAATTGTTAAATTTCATTAAGTAATTTTGGCTTCCAATAGTTTTACTAGTTATGAATAAAATAAAACAGCAAACATATGGCTTTTTACAATTAGTTGAAATGGTTTATTATGAAATGAGTAAAATAGTAAACACACATGTTTATTGTTGTTATAATAATTGTTAATATTTATACCCAATAAAAATGATCAAATTAAAGAATAATTTTTAAGGACACAAAAAGAGAACAAAAATTTACAGCTCAATACATTCACCAAAATAGCAGAAGATCAAAAGGTATAATGGTTTGACTGATAGAAGAGAGTTTTTGTTCTCAAATTACATCATATTTGATTAAGCCATTACTACGAAATTTCAAACTTGGGAGACAGAGGACATTAATACAATTTTTAGATTCAAATTGAAACACAAAACACTAAATTTTGAAGGGATCACATTTATAACATGTATAGCCTAAATTAAGAATGCTAAAATACAACAGTTTATTTATCAAAACATAACTAAAGAAGATACATATTAGTTTATTTAATTAGCTGGTATGCTCAACATAGATTAATATTGTTAATTGAATAAAGAACCCTTAAAGTTGAATCTGACTTTTTTTTCTTTTCTCAAAGCCTTAATTCCAATTCTTCTACACATTCTACTCTGAAGTTCAGAATTTTCTTAACATGAATGAGTTTTTATTCATCGGTCTCTATGTAAGTGACTAAATACTTTTTCCACACAAAATAAATAATGCAACTTTAACTATCATCTCAAATTTTCCATTCCTGTTCTTAATTTTTTTTCAAATCTCACATAACTCACATTTTGTCTTTTTAATTTTTCTTTAGTTTTATTTTAAAAAGTAGTCCTTTAAATAATTGCATCCTTTCTTGCAAAAACTTTTCAGTATCTGAGAGGAAACTACAAATAATCCAGCAAAATATATTTATATATTGTTATGTTTACCAGTAAGTAAAAAGAAGTCATCAAAGTCTTTGCCACATTTCCTTCATAAGCCAAAGTAATTCAGACAATATTAGTAAGAACATCGTTCGGTATGTAAATTAGTCAAAAGTTGAAATAAAGTAAAGTTTGACCATCAACTTTAATTTTAAACTTTTTCTCAGCAAAAATTAATGAACTAATTGCCTTGAAATAGATCTCATTGCCATATACATATATGTACATATTTATGTCAGTTTGAGGGAAGACATAAGTAGTAAAATAATAGTCATGGTACTGTAAATAGTGGCCATTTTGGTTTCGTCTACTTTATCCTTAAACCTTCTGCTGTTTAAAAGCATGATAATATAAATTTAAAAAAATATTCATTAAATAATCCAATAAAATCAATAATGATCCTATCTATGTTTTTTGGGGATTTCCATTTATGATAAATAAAAAAAGGGATATATAAATATTTGGCCAATAGTTTAAAATTTCAACCAATTGTCTAGTTTATATTACTATTTTCTATTCAAAAAAAAATAAAAATATTTTCTTAAAAACTTAAGACCCTATTAGAGGGTCAATTATTTTACTAATAATTTCTTATTCAAATAGTAAAATAGCTCTTTATTACAATATAGAAATAAAATAATCAATATTTTAATAAATCGCAAGAGAATTTTGCTTGAAATAAAAAAAAGGTAAAAAACTAGTTACCAAATGAGAGCCATGTAATCCTGAGATGGAATTGGGCTAATCAATACATGTCCCCCTTTTAGAGGGTTGAAACTCTTTGTCCATTTCATAAGGGTATCACTGGTGCCAAGGGAAATAGCAATGTCACTCTCATTAAGACACAGACCTGGAAATCAATACATCTTGATTTAAATATAATATGCAATACAAATGTAAGATATCAGAAATTTTATTTAAAATAAACTCTATCAGATTATCTGTTTTAAATTAGAATTAAAATCATAAATGCTTCAATTAACTTACCAACAATTGATGAAGGATTATCACCGGTGAAAGCAACAACATGACATTCGTCATTAAAGCCAAATCTTTCAACGAAATAGTTTGATATTTTACCAAGGATGGTATACGATGGAACAGGTTCCCCCAGTTTTTCAGCTAGACCAGGGGCACAAGCCTTGAAAATTATAAAAATTAATAGTTTAACGAGATAATTAAGGAGCAGAATTATAATAATAGATTTAAACCTTAGCTTAGACATTTGAATAAACCATCACTAAATAAATCACTGTACAGCGAGAAATCAAATTTCTTCAATATTTAAAACACCTACAGTTAAGCATTTTGCCTGTTAAAGAAAGATGGGTTAAAATTAATTTGAAAATTAAGCACCAAATTCAAAAATTGATCAAATAAATTTGGTATTTTGCCAAATTTAATTTTACAAGAGAGTGTTACAATGGGAACTCTTAGCCTTGAACTAAGATTTTAAGAAACTTTTATTTACCAACTTTAAAATGCAGATTATAATGGAACTATCACTAACAAAGAAATGTTTTTTTTTTTTTTAACAAAACTATAGTGAAATAATGGAAGAACTATTGAATGACAAAATAATAATAAATCTATCCTCAATAACTAACTTAGGTATATAAATATATGGGTTCACAAATATTTAAATAAATCATTAGAATATGGACTAATAAAAAAATTAAAATAAACTAACACATACTGAACTTTACCTACAATTCATGGGATAATAAGACTTCATAAAGCAAACCACCCTTTTAGGCTTTTAGCAGATGAAATAATTAGCGCAATAAATAGTTTTACAAAACAATTAAATAAAAGTTTAAATTTTGTTAATCAACATAAAGAATATTATATAATTGATTATTCTATGTATTGAAATCTAGGCTATATAACATTTAGTTAAAAGGCAGTGATATCATATAAACTATAATGTACCATTATTCAACTAAAGCTAGTGTACAAGAATATTAATAATTTATGGCCTGAATAATAAACCATTTATGAAAAAAAAAAAAAAAAAAAAAAATCCATTTATAAACAGGTGGAAAGTTATGCACTGAAAATCTTCTTTCCCCAGCAATTTTTAAATAATGTAATATACAAACAAACCTATAATTTAATAATGGGAAGTAGACTTTCTGTTAATTTATAAGGCGTTCTACAAAATCACATTAATGAGCTATACCTCGACAATAAGCCAATGATCATAAACAAATATATAGATCATCCTTCCCTCTCTCCTCCCACCATCCTACTTCAAATTCATAAATTAAAATAAACTCTTTCATCTTAATGCTGAATGAATACAAAAAAAAAAGTTTTTCTCCCTTTCAAAGAAGAAAAATTCTTACACAAATAAATTTAAATGACCAACATTCGGGTGTCTTGCCATACAGAATTAATGCAGATTTGAAGAAATAATTCAAATACTGTTTCATGAGTTCCAAGAACTAAATAAGATTCCCCAGAAAGAAATTTACTCTAAAACAATGAATTAATTGCACATGAATAAAATTGTTAATGAAGTTAATTGCCAATAAGAAATGGATTTACATAGCTATAAAAATTAACCTTAACCTTAAATTCTTATAATATTATGTTATAAAAAAAACTTACATCAAGGCACTTTTGAGACCACGTCTTTTCAGTAACATCAAAAAGGTTCATTCCTGAAGCATCTGCCCAATCAATAGGAGCATAGCGTCCCAAGAAGAGAGAACATCCAAAACTGCTGACTAGTGAGATTCTCTATTTAAAAAATAAAAAAGAACAACTTATCAAAACCAACCATTCATAATTAGTAATATAATCCCAAGAATAAAAAGAATTAATACATTTTTAAAAATTGTAAATGATTAGACAACATTTAAAATGTGCCATTATTTAGAATTTGCTACTTATTGAAGAGAACAAATACAATGATGTTTCAAATAGAAAGGTCTCTTTCACAGAATTCACTACAAACCATTATCAGGTCCAAGATATGAATAGCCAAAATACACTTTCTTATTTACTTTTTTAAATAATTACTTTAGTTGTGGTACTTATTCCCACATAAATTTTAAACAATAAATGCAAGTGAAAAGAATATTAATATAATAGAATTAGAATATAATCTCTCCAACACTCCGCACTTTACCCAGATCCTAAACTCCCAAGAAAGACGAATATATTGTCTTATTCTCGAAGGAGCTAACATTGTCGGCTATTTGTTAGACTCTCGTTTTTTCCGATATTTCTTTTTTTAAATAATGATATTAGTTGTGGTATGTAATCCCACGTTAAATTTTATACAAGAATTGCAAGGGAGCCAGAAAGAAAACCTTACTACCTTAGCCGGGACTCGAACCGTGATGTAATAAAACTTGCAATATTGCTTTAAGCCTCTGCCTTAAATTACCTCCTAACTACTTAAAGTTAACTCACTCTTGTCACAGTTATGGATTTTCCTTCATGGTGTACATTTTTTTTTCTGAAGAATGAACGTAACTTATGAATGTTGTAGTTCGCTCATCAGTAAAATGAATTATTGAGAATGGGGGTGAAATTGCTTAGCCAAGGGGATCAGTTCAAGACTCCTAAGTCTGGTGCTGTGAGTCTGAGTGCCACTCATGTTTTTAATACACTGGCAATGTTTTTAAATACTAATAACACACAAGTAGCAATGAGTTCTTAAAATACCAAATAATTTAATTAATGAAATAAAATAAAATAAGAATAAACCAAAGACAAATAATGAGTATGATTAAATAACTTATTAAATCTATGAAAGTCTAATCTGTAGTGAATATAATTAATTAGAATCAAATTTTTATAAACAGAAGGAAATAAATTCTACATGTTTATTGCCTAGATTAATAGCATCTCAAAAAGTAATATATTAACAACAATTAAAATTATTCTACAATTTAAATAATGAAGTACTAATACTTCACCTCTGTATTTTTGTAAGCTATGGGCTTCGTCTCCGCAATTTTTGAAATCTGTGCAGCTGAATACCTCTCATATGCTTTTGAGCCAGTAATACGTGCCAGCTCCTGAAAAACAACTTCTGGAATTTATAAATAAATTGGAAATAATGTGTACAGGGAAGCTACATTAAATTTTTCTCATTAATAAATCAGAGCTTTAAAAATCATAATAAAATTGTATTTTTTAATTATCTTCCAATTTTTTGGCTTACCAAGGTAATCACTACAACCAGATTAACAGTCTGGCCATGTGAAATAACCTTGCTCCCGAAATTCCAATATTATCCTTAATGACCTAGTCTCTATCCTTCCATCCTTTCAAAACATTTTCTTCCTTAAAAAATGTTGATGACTTGTTCCTCACTCTCAATCTAGACAAAATCCCCCAGATCCTTACTGCATTCAATTCTTATCACCCTCATCTAAAATTCACCATTGAAATTGAGTCTGATTATCAACTCCCCTTCCTCGATACCCGTATTATCCGAAACACTAATGGCTCTATCTTCACTGATCGGTAAACTAAGCTAACTTACACAGGTCGTCTTCCTCTCTTTAACTCATATCAACCTCATCATCAAAAAATAAATATGACCAAAAATCTTATCTACAGATCAGACTCACTCACACTCTTTAACAAGACATCCACAGCAAAGATATGACAGACATCCTTCTCTCTAATGGTTTTTCTATGCACACCATTAAAAAACTTGTAAAGAATTCTACTTTTCCACTTCCCGAACCAAGCCCCTTTCCCAAAATAATGACCTCACTTTCCGTTCTCTCCAATGTATTCCAAAACTTTCTGAAAAAATTAAGAAATCCCTTAGAAAAACTTTCCCTAACCTTAAGCTTGCTTTTTCCACTAACAACAAACTAAAATCCATTTACGCCCTCCTTAAAGACCCCATCCCCCTTCCTAACAGAACTAATGTTGTTTATAAAATTCCTTGTTCCACTCTTAATTGCCATGGTTCTTACATTGGGCAAACCAAAAACATTATTCCCCTTTGAATCAACAATCACAACAATGACAAACAAAAATTAATTAAAACTGCCCTCACAAAATACATCATTCATGAAAGATAACACACATTCTACTTTTATAACATTATCATTATTTCCATTGAACCGTATGAACACAAACGCCTATTATCTGAAATCGTTCACATAAACTTACAACACAATCCAGTTAATAACAGAACTCAGATAGAACAATTTCTTCAACTTATTCAAACATTTTCAACATTCTGAAAAACCATTAGTCCTTCTTCAAAATAAACCTGTCAAACTTGTCTCCTAGTTCTTTAGACTACTTATCCACAATATTTCCTACATTTTTTCCTGGTATTGCCCCCTTTGATGTAGGCCGCCATCCCTTTGTACCTACCGCCTCATACCCTCAACCTTCCTCCAGCCACGTTGTCCATCTCAAAAATTTCTCCCAATTTCCAAACCCTACCACTCAGTCATGAATATAGGATCCTGGTGACACAATGCCCCTTCTCACATTCATGATAGATAGGTGTGATGAATTAATTTTTAACATAGTTTTTAATTTTTTTCCCCCCAAAACATTTGATATCACATTACTTTTAGTTATGGCAATTCTATATAATAATAATGTAAATAATTTAATTTTTTTATGCTTTTCTTAACAGCCCTAAAGATGGCTTACAATGTAAGCCAAAACATTGGCAGATAATAAAAAAAAACACATTTTTTTTTAAATTCTGTTATTTGGATCTACCTTATCGAATCCCAACAAAAAAAACACCTACTAATAATCTCTATGCTCAAAAACTCTCCATTATAAATACAAGGCTAGAGAAGATTATGAATAGTGAGAGACAAAATTAATTAAATACTATCGCTTGTGTGGAATCATATGGGTGTGCAGTGTTTTTCTGTAAAATGTAGTATATCAGTGGAGTGGTTAGTGATTATTGTAATATTTAGTGGCCACAAAATACAATAGCAATAGACCAATAATTAGAAATAAGTGCCTTTAATAAACAGAGGAATCTCTGATAAAGTGTAGACTTTTTACATATTAGACAACATCATGTTAACAAATTGAAAAACCAATAGTTGAAAATAAACCAAGGAAGTTAGTAAAGGGGGTGGGGATGTAAGTAATAGTCCTTCGACAGACAAAGAGAAGGAGTTTAGAACTGGTAATCCAAGATTTAAGAAGATACATACTTCAAAGAGAACTGAAAATGCTGAAGAATATAGAATTTACAGAAATTTTCAGATATATGAGCCGGAACAGCTTAATCAAGAACAGGACAGAAGCTTGAAAGCTCAAAAGGGTCAGTGATTTTTACTGATTGTGCAGTGGGAGAGTGCAAAAGCATTAATATCAAGATTTTCAATACTATATTAGTGTTGTTTTACTTATAAGACAAGGTAATACTTTGTCAGGCCAATATGTGGAGCCAAACAATTACTCTCAGATCATAGAATTTTATAAATTATGTTAAACAGTTGGGAAATGGACTGCTCATTTTAATTTCACTCCTTCATAGCTCCTTTTAGTTCCCTTAGAACTATATATGTGCCTTTATTCTACCATTGACTATTACATACAGCCACACTACTTCTACTTTTAAACTTTATTTTTTCAATTAGTTCACCTAATAGTGTTTATGTATTAAATGCCGCTTCTGACAGATATTCCTCCATTTATCAAAGGTACCTCCATTCATTCTAATTTTAGATAATGATTAAAGTAGTTTTTAGTCTCCACACTAAATTTCAATGTTTTTGATCAGTCTTTTTCCCTCAACATATACGTATATACTAGTATTTAATTTTATTGTATCTTTATTCTATTCTTATATTTATATTCTTAAATTTTCAACTTACATAATACAAATAATAGCATAATAAAAAAATATTAATTTTGTTATATTTATTTTACTTTGGGCCAAAATCAAGATTTTTACAGACCTGTCATAGCCTACACAGCAGCTGGCTGTGTTCCTTGGCTAGGGTCATTTCCCTTCTGGTAGGATGGTGAAAGGTTTTGAAAAGTTATCCTGGTCTGAAGTTGAATAGTTACTAAAAATTTAAATTCAAATCTTGAATCAAACCAACTATTCTTTATTGAAATCTCAATACAAATGTAGTGTCAGGTGCTTGAAAAAGGAAATTTTGCGATTGAGGATGCTCTGAGATCGGCTAGGGTGATTGAAAAAAGCACTGAATTGTTCAAGGAGATGGAGGAGTGACCTACTGCTAGGTAGAGAAATTCTTGGGTTTAAATTCACCAATAAATCGGCATATCTGCACCGAAGGAAACTTTGACTCTTATGGTAGGATGTCTCATAACTTGCCTAAAGCCCAGATTGTGTTTAATGATGCAGGGAAATGTGAAATAAATTAGACATCTATAAATAAATAGAGAAGAGAGCACTGAATGAATGAAAAGATTCATCACCTAGTAAGACGATCAAAGGAGAGGTGGTCATAGAGGAGTTTTTAAGTTAAATTCCAAACAATAGTTTAATTTTATCTCAAAATATTATTAAAATAAATAAATTATTTTAATTATTCAGTGGGCTGAAGTACCTTACCTCAGCTCCACCGACAGCTTCTTCCAGAGCCTTGCACTGAGCAGAAGTACTCGAGTCCTGCCAGACAGGTGATGATGTAAGAGTAAAACATGAAGCCAGCTGGGAGTGGAGGAACAAGGTGTCATCAAGTCCCATCAGAACTTCCTCAGCTCCAGCTGCCCAGTAGACTGTCCCATGTTGCTGTAATTGTTTCAGGTATAAATGCTCCGATGTATTAACTAGTTCATATGAATCAATACAGTTTTTGTTAATTTGGAGTAAAGTAACAAAACAAGAAAGTAAAGTGAAAAAATAGACTTTGAGGACTGATTGACTATGATAACTTTATAAGTTAGGATTTCTAATCATTAGATAACAGTGGGTATAAGTATGTAGATTAAGTAGATGTATATTGACAGTCTAGGGCAATGAAAAATATGCCAGAATTGACTGTTAAATGAGATAGTTATTAAAAAGAAAAAAAAAAAGAAGTTTCCCGGGTATTACATCATATATGCCTTTTTTATTACTAATATAAATTAGTAATAATAATTTAAAAAAAAGTAATACGGGTACTACTTTCAACCTTTTTTTAAGATCTCTTAGAACCATAGATTAGTGTGTTTTGTAAGCTAAATAATTTTAAGGAAAAAAAAAAAAAATTCCGTTCCTATTTCATTGAGAAATATTTTATGGGCTCAGTAGTTTTATTTTTTTTTTTTTTTTGTTTAATGATAGGGTCCTATACAGAATTTATTTGACAACCCATTCTGTACAGGTATGCATAATGATCTGATGAGAACGTCCTATTGCAAATTTAATTGACAAATGAGTTTTAAGCATGAAATTTTGTTAAACAATGTGTTAAAAGAATAATTTTTTTTTTTGCTAGATTTATTGCCAGGTTCTAAATGGAGTTTATAGAATAAATTAAATTTATTTAATAAAATAAGCCTAAGTATAGTGTGTTACGGAATGCATTTCACTGAGAAATGTGTTACAAGTATAGTATTTTTCACCATTTTACCTTAAAGAAAAATCTACATGGCTTCAATTAATTTTGTTTCATTTTCTAAAACTTAATACTGAATAATACTATTAAAAATGCATGTTAAAATAAATTTAAAAACCATTTAGAAATGTCTCTAGACTGCCCATATTGACTTGTGAAGTACTGGAATCAGTAAGGTCCTGGTGTCAGTAAATCCTACTATCAATTTATTAACTTATTTCTTATGGCAATAGCAAAACAGTGAAAATGTGAAAGCAGTTAACCATTTTTTTAGCAAATAATCAAAAGAAAAACTTTCTGCTATAGATGGGTATCAATTCAATAAAACTAATGAGATATAATAATTGTTTCCTCATAAGTTCCAATGGTATAATATCGTCAATAAGAGTTCAAAATTAATTAGCAAGGAATTTGAACTACAAAACCAACCTGTGCTGAGCCAGAGAGTGCTATTACTTTCGAAAAGTCAGCCCCACAGACCCGAAGCTTTTCCAAAAGCATATCGAGAGCTTTGACCCACATGAGAACTGGAGCTGTGACAACTTTCTTCTCCCCTCGAACAACTCCTTTGTGTGTCCTGGAAATGAAATATAAGAAAACAAATAACCATAATTGCATCTCTGAGACAACCTATTTTATTATATTATTACTTTTTATAAGTTGAGTGAAGAAAACAATAAATAAACTAAATACACTACCTACAAAAATTTACTTTTCTGTAACAAAATGTGGAACTCTTTTTAAAATTTATTTTAGTAAACCAATGTCAGTGAATAAATCTATTGGCAGTGGAACAAAAAATGTATTTATTAATGTATTTTATTTGTTAAAGGGCAGAACTTTATTTATACTTATTAACTGGATTTTTTGACTGATAAAATGTTCAATAAAATTTATGATAGAATTTTAAAAAATTAAGTGTTAATACACTTTCTAAGTCTTAATTTTAGATATATTTGCATCTGAATTTAATACACTTTATAATTATACCTGTTTTGCTCAATTTTTAATCAAGTAATTTCAAATAATATACATAAAAATTATTATTAATTTCATTATTAGTTAATAGTAAAAGGAGTTCTTAGCTCCTCCACCTTCTAATTAATCAAACAAGATGGATATAAAAAATAATAGTATGTTAAAGTAATTACTTTTGATGTATTATTTATGGCTCATACATTTAACTTTAAATCATTAATGAGAAAAATTTAAAAAAATAGTATTTTAGTTGTCATATTATGTCAAAACCTAGAAGAAAGCAATAAAATTAAAACTAAATTATAACAATGATTTTCTTATTTTTCAATGGATTATTTTTTATTTTTTATTTAATGAATAATTATATTATTACTTTTACTATCAAAAGGCATGAAGAAATATATTCACTACATATAGTAAGGAATATATTCAGAGGTAAGAAATATATTCTATTCTCAAAAACTGTATCCTGATACAAATTTTTCTCAACAAAGAATAGTTTTATTATTCTATTAACTTCACGAAGTAAAATAGATGGAAGGCTAACCACGTTCCTGCATAAGGTCATACCGAATGAGAGGGTTATTAGAATAAAATATCCTGCTTAAAAAAAAATGTGTATAGATCATAATAGGCCATAAATGTAATTTTCTAATGTTTATGTCCTGAAAAGTTTTATAAAATTGTTTGCCATATATCTTATTGAATGGTATAAGTGGAAGGAAAATTTTAAAGGGAAAAGGAGGTGAATTTTCAACATCTTGTTTTTATTAGTGTAATGAAAACATTTATAAAACAATGAGTATGAAACGTAATTTTTATAATTTGCATTGCAAAACACATTATCTGCATCAATAAATAATAAGGATAATATTTAATAATGTAACTATGAGGATTAAATTCTTCCTCCCAATTTCGACTACCCCTCAAGGTCAGCCGATAGACAATCTCAGCATATTAGTAATTTAAAACTCTTTTTAAAGTCCATCATGAAACATTGTTTATTTAGTTCTAAACAGTTATTGTTTAGTTTACAATACTTACTTATGACAGGTTTTCTTTTTGTGTTAAAGTCCCCTTCTTGCTTAGCCTCATTACTTTTAATTTAATAGCTAAGAATGATAACTATTATCCAAAAGATGTCAGAAGAAAGGTTGAAAACCATTATATAAATTATACATACTGAAGTGTGTGAGATATATGAAGGCACCTAGCATAAATTGGGGAGTGGACTGTGTAGCAACATTTACCATCTAAGTACCCCTATCCCCTAACTGAGACTTGTCACTGGTCGTCTGTTATAGCAATGCCACAACTGGTGTCCTGTATCCAAGTCATTGACTCAGATCAAATGGTTTTTTAAGTATTATCAGAAATATTATATAACTAAATTAACTTCTTTACACATTCTTAAAAACTTTCCTCATAGTGTTTATTGTAAAGAATTTATTCAAGCACAATTCTATGTAGAATTCTAGCACAGTTTTAAGTAAAAATTTATCCTCGGCTTTGGAACATGGTCTCTTCTGCAAATCTCTACTAATATTGTCGATTTAAAGCCTTAATTCTGAAGCCAGCATTTATGTAGCAAAATTAAATTTATTTATTTTATTTACACAATAAAACCATATTGAAACATGATATCTATGTGAGAGGTGAGAAATAATACAATTTCTTGGAAAGTAGAATACAATTTTTCAAATTTAAAACTCCAAGCATTATATAGTTTCTTTTTTAATTAAAACTACGGAAGCTTGAGTGTGTGCGTATACTTATAATCTGAGTATCTTCCAATAATAAATGTAATACTAATATTAAACATTGAAAGATAATTAAAAAATAATAATTATTATGATTAAACAATTTTGCTTTANATTAAATCAACTAGGTTTTATTTTTTAAACTTGATCAAACTAATTATAGGAACATTTAATAATCTGAAGCATAACAAAATAATCTTTCAATTATTATTATCTTTAAATTATTATTTTTGTTCATTTCGTGGTATTCTTTTTATGATATGTAACTCATTAGCTAAATTTATAATAAATTCTTATCAGTAATGAAACTCTAATTTACACATGATTAAAAGTATGTTGACCTAGACATACTCATTATTATGATACAAATATATTGCATAATCCAGAATTATTATTGTTAATCTATCTTGTTTATTTTTTTCCTCAGTATTTATTAATATTTCTACAGAAGCCTATTGATATTTACCTCCTTTTTAACAGATTGCCTTATGTGATTATAATTATTCCTTTTTATGTGTGTTCACTACACTCTTTCTTCCTTCTGTTCTTATTTATCATATAGATTCGCGGTCACGAGGGTTTTTTGTTTTCCTAATCAGCTGAAATGATTAATAGTACAAGTTTTTTTAAGTACGAATTTTTTATTAATGCTGGAGTAGCTTTTATATTTTTTACATCCTAAATAGACATCTCAACGAGCATACTCTGTTGAAATATTACCTCAAAACTAAAAATAGAATGGAGATTAGACAGATTTAGAATTCATCTATATAGGTTTTTAGGGTAACATAATATATATTTATTAGTACATTAAATCTGGAATGTTTGGAAGTTTGTCCAGCTTCATCATTCTAAGTAATTCTTGTAATTGGGAGTTGCAATAGATTATTCTCTAAAATTTATAGGTTTTGGGTTAACCCTAATCACAATAGTCTAATTTTATTAATTAAATATTTTTTTATATACATTTAATTAGCCCCGAGTTAATTGGTGATGCTTAACATCTTCAGACTTTTCAGAGAAGCCGTCCCTGGACAGGGATAATTTCAACATGAGATACTGTGCACCTTGATATGAGTGCTGGACTCAATATTAGGTAGATATTCTGGCCTGAAAATAGTAAGCATCACTAAACTGACACTGATTTTAAAAAATATAGGGAAAATATGTTCAATATTTTAAAAAGAAACGAAAAAGTTTTGATTCCAGTTGAAGTTTCAGTAATACTGTCAGAAAATCCCCTAATAAAAGTTTTTACTAAAGCAGCAAGCAATTTTTAATTGAATTTGAGGTAACATAAAACTGATGAAAATTAGAAACTGATTGTTTCAGCTTGTACTCAAATTACTGTGAAAAATTAAACAATTTCATATTTAACCCCTATGCTATCTGTTGATAAATATATTAAAATTGGAATTTTAAGGTTCTAGTGACCCCACATGTAAAAGTTCAATTCCACCATAATAAT
>KZ809552.1:72015-82663 GCA_000696205.2 Oncopeltus fasciatus
AAAAAAATAAAAATAAAAAAAAAAAATAAAAAAAAAAAATCAGAAATATTGAATAAACATTAACAAAACAATATAATGATTTGTTAAAATTCATTTTATTCTCTCATAATTTAACAAGTAATATTTATAAGTTAACCATAGTATCCCACACTCGTATCTCTTTTGTAAAAATTTAAGTAAGAAATTAATAATAATTTGGTTCCATTTGATTTCAATCATCCACTTAACGGCTTTCAGAAAGTCTAATATGTCTTTCATAATTAGCAGCCTCGGAAGTGAGGATACCATTGAGAAAAGGATATGTGAAGTGATTGGGTATGAACTATAATACCTTCTATTATACGTCTTCATTGGTTTCTGCAAACCATCTTGCCAAGGAAACCAATGAAGACGGATAATAGAAGGTATGATAGTTCTATATTCATTGGTGGTGGAAATAACCTTTTAGATTATTTACCTGATTGGGTATGACCTTCAGCAGAACAGGTAAGTGCTCTCACGGTTGGGGTGAGATATTCCAGGTTCGATTCCTGGCTCCTGGTGGGGCTTCAATTTATTTCTTCGACATCATTCATTTTTTTTTTTATATCTTTAATTTAGGTTTTAGTTGATGTACGAAAGCTAGCGTTTGTAACATCGAACTCCCCTTTGCTTACGTCTGTGTCTTCACATCTCTGTGTGACTCATCTCGAACTGCTCACTGGCTACGGCACACTATGTGGGGGGGGGGGGGGGCGACCCCTGAAGACGGCTATTCATACTTCCAGCTGTGCCCGTCGGACGGCGCCACCAGACATCACAACAAACCAATTACTGTGGCCGATCATTTACTGGGGGGGTTGTCACCGCAAGGCTCCCCCCTACTGAGTAAACAAGGGAGTATATCACACCCCGAGAGGCTCAACATCCCCTAGCGACAACGCCTTCTCCAATATGTTTGGTTTACTTTTCTCTCTTAAAGCTGGGTCTCTGATATATTTTCGTTACGATATTTCGTTCTTAACATCCCTTAAGGGTTATAAGTATTGGTGATTTAGCTAACAGCTTCATATGCTTTTTCTCTCGGCAGAACAGTTATATATTCTTTAATGATTGGCTGTGTCCTGGCTTTCTTCTGGAGCCGGCTAACTTGAATCAGGCATTGACCAAGGAGATATGGTCCTTCCTTGGCACAGTGATCAGGGATTTATTAACCTAAGGACCTCTATAACCTTTACAACTCTATCCCTGGCTTTCAATAGTCAATCCTACACCCAATAATCAAGTTTGATTATATAAATTGTAGCCCAATAGTCAGGATCATAAGAATAGTAAGATTTATTTATAAATATAGTGTCATCTGGAGACATGGCCGAGACTTGCTGGAAGGGTTATAGAAGATGGGAGTGTAACATTCTAGATAAGAGAGGGAAGGTTATGAGTTGTAAGAGGGTGTCGCGCTCTCTAAATCATTCTTTGAGTGAAGATAGTTTTCCGGCAAGCACTTTGATGAGAAATGAGACTCAGTCAGGAAGAGAGAGAGAAAAAGTTAAGAATTATGGAGAGTAGGAATGTGATATTCTCTCATCCTCATTTTAATGAAGATTGATTCTAAAGATAGTAGAGAAGAGACGATTTAGAGGATCAGATAAGAGTGGGAAGGTTATGAGTTGTAGAGAGTGTCGCATTCTCTAAATCATGCTTTGAGTAAAGATAACTTTCCGCAATGCACTTTGATGAGACATGAGATTCGGTCAGGAAGAGAGAGAAAAAGTTAAGAGATATAGAGAGTAGGAGTGTGATATTCTCTCATCCTCATTTTAGTGAAGATAGATTGTAAAGATAGTAGAGAAGAGTCGGTTGGAAAGATAGATAAGGTAATGAATGTGTTATAGAGTGTAGGAATGGGACATTCATTCTTGCTTTGAGTAAAGCTATTTTGTATAAACAGTAGGTAAGAAACTATTTTGTATAAACAGTAGGGAAGGAACTATTTTATATAAACAGTAGGGAAGGGACTATATTGTATAAACAGTAAGGAAGAGATATAGTGGAGGCACTGATAAAAAGCCACACAATTGTTCAGCATGCACACAATATTCTAGTTTTTCCACCAAATTCTTGTAGAGGCAGCAGTGCTCATCTGATCTATATGCAATGCAAAAAAGTGAGAAGGAATAACCCCATTTCTTAGGCAGATTATTGTGGGGAAACTCTATGTTAACTAGAAGACAAGCGATGTCATGCATTACTATTTCTTGCAACACTGTGCATAGCAACTGGTGTATTACCCAAAACCTGCCAGGTCAGGCAGAAGGACCTCCGAGTATAGATGGAGAACTATTTTATTTCTTATCAGCTCTATGATATGATAACATTTCGTTTCCTCTCAGTATATTTGGTGTTTATAAAAAATCGCGTATTTTCTCAAATTTATCGTCACTTTTCCAACCCGTAGCTTCTCGGATCGATAGAATTGTTTGAAGAATACATTCAAATTCTCTAATAATCTGAATGTTAATCTCATAAAATTTTGCATAATACAGGTGTCCGATGATTTTTCAATAATATATTTTTGTAAATATGAAAATAATCTGATCTGTTTTTTTGGTTCAATAAAGTTATTTCCATTTCTAAAAGTAAAATTTATATTAAGCATACCTAACTAAAGTATTTCATAATGAATCAATCAAAAATATTTATTTACTATTGAGGAAACTCCCTTTATAAATGGAAATCGTCATTTTACTAATAGCTGAAACAAAGCAAATTATATCTTAAAAATATAGATAATAATGATACATTCTAGACAATGGTTCAACTTAAAATAATTGAAAAAAGTCTAGGTACCCACTAGGCAGATAAAAGGTAATTACAATTATTTTATAATATACTTTATACTTTAAAACAGTAGTATCTAAATTTAAACAATCAATTAAACAATACTCTGTCATAAAGGATATAGTGAAAATTATTTTTTTAAACAAGGTTGTTGAAGTTATTTATGTTTTCTATTTAAAGTATTACTTCTTAGATAAATAATGTTAGCCTGTCAATATGCTTGTTCCTCAAGCACTCAAGACTAAAACTAGTTCGTGGTTCTCGTGGATTAGGCAGGAAATGACAGATTAACAGACACTCCCAAGTTTAGTTTAAAACCTGTCAGTCACATTCTTATTATTGTCTTGCTTAATTATAGACTTATTTATTGGGATAAATTAACTTTACAAAAGAATCAATCATAGAGGTTCATGGAGAAGGCTTTTAAAACAGAATCTCACTGGGAAAGTTCCAGTAACCCCTTGACTTCAAAAACATAAGTAATTAAGGCCAATTCACTGGCTTCAGGTTAATGACAAAGTACGTTAACGACTTTTTTTTAATAATAATAATAAGGCCTGGAGAAAATTTTTTGAAATGCTTAATCCACATAAAGATCAAAAATTTAATTTTGATTTTATTTTTGTGAATGAAGATAGAAAAAGAAATCCACCTCATGAATGACTGGTGGTTGGTATTACTACAGAACATCTACTCAATACTGCCACTCCTTCACTCTACCTGATGTTCAAAATATTCTTTCAGTACAATAGATGGAGTTTAACCCCCCCCCCNCACCATCATCGCTGAGGGCATTCCTTCTAGACTCGTGGAGGTTCCTAAATGTCTCTCAGTAGCACATGGACGTGTGAGGCACAAGAAACTTCTGTAGCCTTCATACGATCTCAAGAAAGATACATAAGTGTTACTAAACTCGACCATTTCAGTCCTGGTGTATTTGGTGATTTAACTTAATCAGGCGAGTTTAAATTGTAAGTTATAGAACGGCGATAGCCGATGAAAATGGCACTTTTAAAAACTAAGCAATAGTTATAAAAATTTACAGATAATACAATTGAAATTTTCCTTCCACAATACAAATGGTAGAGAAAGAAGAAAATACTATTGAAATTTAATGTAACAATAAATAAATAATTAAACAATATTATATTCAATATTTGAAACTAAAAGAGATTGAATTAAACTTACTGTACAATGGTAATTGTTAATGGCAGAGATAATATTATTTATTAACAATTTTCTATAAATTAGTCTAGCTACATGCCTAGCAGGCCCCCGGGGGGAAAACACATTATAGATGAGTTTATTGTCATTTACCCACGGGACGCTAGTGTAGATGGACCAACACACCGTTCTGTCAGTGTGATTTTTCCCTATTTAATAAAGAATGGATCCAAATTTGGAATGGGTGTTCCCAGTGGCATATAATAGTAATCCATTAGATCATCTCAAATAGATCACAGAGATAAAATAAACAAATAACTGTTCTCCTTTAGCTTAAGATAGTACATATGTAGTACTCCAAAGGATATGGATCCATACTATATCCATTTGTCTCACATACCATTTTCTGTAAATACAGTGATAAATTATAAATAATAGTCATATAGCATGTGGGAATGCATTCAACAAGTCCACTTTTGTCATTGATTGAAAGCTAATTACCTGAACAATGTCATGTGATATGTAACCATCCGAGTCACCAGGAAGGATACTGCGTGTCTGCCCTACTTTTGTGGTCATTCGGACTAAAAACACTTACCGATTTATTTTACAATTAATTTTTAGGGGTTGAGGTGTTAAATTCCTCCTCGTGGCCTTATAAAAAAAATATAAATAGGATTGTAATTTGGAGGATTTGGCGGGCTTTCGACTTTTTAAACAGGAAAAAATTAATTGTATATTAAATTTTCATTTTTTAACCCATCGACTGAGTTATTTAATGATTAATATTAGCTAATAGGCGGAATTAAAAAATTGTTTGTTATCAAATTCGTAGCTATTAGTGATCTTAAAACACCCATAAAGCACAACAGATTTAAGCGTTAGAGTTCAGTAAAAGCTTATATTCCAAAATATATGCTGATAAAGATATTTAAGAATATAATAATGAGCATAGGAAAGTGAACGGTTGAATGGTTTCTGAAATCGTACGAGAGAATGGTTAGGGAATGTTAAAAAATGAAGAACTTTTGACATCATCATTATTTTTAGTATTCACAAAAAATAACGCATGTAAAGAGTAATTGAAAATAATTTTTGTTCATAGTAACTTATAGTTGCTTCTGAAAAACCCACAATGAAGTTATTCGAGAATAAATAAATAAAGAATAAAACTTTAGTTGAGCCTCTGACTTTTTAAAAAATATGAGAGTTAGGAGTAGAGGTGCTTAATTAGTTAAAATCTGAATATTGTCCTTTTCTTAATGGAGCTATATGTCAAAAATAAATGACAACAATTCTAAATTTATTGCCCGACTAGTTTCGTGTTTTTACGCGCCTCTTCAGCTGAAGAAAATTAGTATTTTTAGAATTTTGTCATTTTTTTGTTTACCTTTCGCCTTCCATCAAGAAGTTAAATGTTATTGATTTTAGGCAAGGGAAGGATTACAGTCTCCTACATACATACTTCAAATATATTTAGGATTAGTTGCTTTCGAAAGACACGGCTTCCATCTTCAGCGCCTCTTGGTTGTCAGTAGTCAGACTCTTAGTACTATGAGGGTCTGAAGATCGAAGTTGTGTCTTCTGAAGGTCGCTAAACCCAAATGAAAGCTAAGAATGTTTAAAGAAAACTGAATTTTTTTCATAACCTAAACGATTCCTGCAGAAGGGAAAATAAATAATCGTGTTTTTTTGTTTTTTTAGGGGGTGAAATACATTTTCAATCATGGTAGATGTAAACTTGTATTTTTTTAAAGTTTTATATCGGTTACATTTTCACAAAAAGCAAATATTGATAAATATATTTAAGACTGTATGTAGGAAGGTTGAGCGGCCCCTCTACTGACCTCAGTTGGCCTAAATTCATCGACAGTCAGATTAACATTTTACTTCATTGTTCTTTTTAGGCCAAATTAGATCATCAACTACTATCTATGGCCATTTTGAATGAAGCATGGAAAATCTGCTCAATTTGTACAGTTTCTGCGTGACGGACTATCTCACTTTCCTCCTAAAGAGGACCTTTCCAATGACTCTATTTGTGGGTATCGATGTAAGAAATCATCCAAGTCATAATTATTACATTTGATTGTTCTTCTTAAGAGTCTAGTGGATTCCTACGCCTTCTTGATGTTAATGTGGTAACCAAATTCATTTATTATAATAAGTTCCAGTATTCAACTTTCTTAAAAGAAAAAAAACAAACAGTTAAGTCTTAAAACGGTTAAAAAAAANTTAGTCTAAAATATATCTGATAGGCATGTTAGAGTAATCGAAATTTAATCAACTGTTGCCTACTTAAATCTAGCAGTGACTAAAAAAATTCGAGAGAAGCGACTAGCAGCTCTACACGGTATTTTCGCAAGAACGTCTCTCCCTTGCCCAACCACTATTTTTTTTTTCGGTAATTAAGTTAAAGAACCGAAAAATGTGTATGTCTATATATATATATATATAAAAATGCAGGGATATCATTTGCTGAATTAATTGAGGAAAATATTTAATTGTCATCGGACTATGGAATACATTTTGATGTTAGTCTCTTGAATTACGAACAATTTTGAAGATATAAGATATTGGAGTTACTCAGGGGTATCTTTTGCCGAATTTCACTCTTTTGCTGAAAATAATGAATTGCCATCGGACTGAGGAATTTATTTCGACGTCAGAACGATCCTGCAGATCCAAAGAGGTCGGAGTTGCGCAGGGGCGAGCAGGGACGGACACACCACACGTGGCTTGAGGTAAACGACCCTACACGAAAACCCCAACAGACGGACGGTCGCCCGACCCGGGGCTTACCGGACTGAGTCAGAGGCGCCCTACCTCTGCGCCTCGTCGTATCTCTCACCATCATCGCTGAGGGCATTCCTTCTAGACTCGTGGAGGTTCCTAAATGTCTCTCAGTAGCACATGGACGTGTGAGGCACAAGAAACTTCTGTAGCCTTCATACGATCTCAAGAAAGATACATAAGTGTTACTAAACTCGACCATTTCAGTCATTAACGAACACATCCGACGGTCGGCAAAAAGAACCTTCATAATCGAACTTTGTTCATGTCTTTTTACACATTATTAATTAATAAATACATTTTACGACATAAAATAAATTCATGTCCATGGGTTGTTTAGAATTTTACCTCGCCTTGTTAATTTTATGTAATTTAAAATGTGACAGAATATAAAAAAAATTAAATATACCTTTCCTTTAGTGAAGGGTTTTAATGTCCACTTTTTCTGTTGATACACTCACTTCACTATTCACTTAACAATACAAGTAGCACCTTTTCGCAAGGTAACTGTATAGCTGTATCATTACATATTAAAATGTTCATTTGATTTATTTAAGTATCAAAAAATTAAAATTTTTTACTATTTCTTGAAATCATTTCTTTTTAAAACTGTTCACTTTAAATAACAATATATTTTTTTTTTTTTTAATTCGGCTATATTATTATTATATTATGGAAAAACTTTCATGAAGAAGATAGGTGTAATTTTAATGTATAGAGTTACTTTTTATTGGCTTAACTACTTCTGATATGGAACAAAAAACAAAACAAAACAAAAGCGAACAGAAATACTTGGACAAACGTAAAAAATACCTCGGATTAAATAGCCCTTAGAGGTACACAAACGCATGTTTAAATATTAATAGAGAGCCTATGAAGAAGGACAAACCTTGGGTTAACAATCATTTTCATTTCTGGGATCAATTCTATACATTTTATATGCTATGTGTTCTTTAACCAATTTTATATATTCAAATTTGTCAAATTTCCAAAATTATAAGTTTATTTAGTAAGAACATTTAAAATAAATACTTAAATTTTGAATTTAATATTTTGAATTGATGATTTATTTAAAAAAAATATAATTTTAAAAGATTAAAGTAAAAATGTTGTCTACCTGTATTTTATTTTTTTATTTCCCTGTCGGTTTCAATTGATTTGCATCGTCTCTAGGCTTTCTAAAACGATTGCGTCCTAAGAGAACCTCTACATTTCACGTTATACACACTACATTTCATATGTCCTCTATATAGTGGAATGAAGAGGTTCTCTCAGCACACTGCCGTCCTAGCAAGCCTGAGGATGATTCAAATCCATTGAAACCGGTAGTAAAATCAAATGATCCTTTAATATTCTTATTTATTTATATACTATTATATTTACACACTGCCATTAGTTTGTTTGGAGCAGTTGTATTCATTTCAAAGAGGTGATATTAACAAGACATTCAAAGATGAAAATTACATGTCTGTCAGATTATTATAAATATAATTTGACATTACCTTGAATTGAAAATTTTTTTTAATTTAAAAAAAAACAACTATAAAAACAATTTTCTTATTGCCTGTATCATATACCCAATATACTTGTGTGATTGCTGAAAAAAATAAAAGTAGTCGTATATTATTCACCTAGAACGAACATTTTATATGGATTACATGGCAGCTATATGGATAGAAGTATTAAAAAAAATATCATACTATAGTGGTACTATACTTCATACCAGATTTTTCTGTAAATATAATTTGTTTGGTTTAATATTGATTCATTTGTTGAAAAAAAGGCTAAAAAATGCCAACCAAATCCTATTTTAGAAAATTTCACCTCATTAAATTATTCTCGCGTTATTCACCGCTTATGTGAATTTAATATAATTTTTATTAATTGAAAGGTAAATATAAAACAAGTAAAAATTAATATCTCATTTATTTGAAGAATGTTCAGTATATTTTCAAACAAAATTTAAAATACCCTTTTGTTTCGCTATCTGTGGCTGCCCCTGATAGAATTATACAAAAAGAAAAAGTTCTACAAAAACAAACCTTAAATTTAAGAAAATATAGGAGGATAAAACTGCTCGCTTAAATTAGAGGTACTTACGATTTCGACTGATTTTCCAATGTAAAAAGTCCTATCATACCTTCTATATTCCGTCTTCATTGGTTTCTACAAACCATGACAGTGAACACATGTATTCGGCTACGAAGATGGACAATGTCCAAAAGCGCTCGCCAACAGAAGACGGATAATAGAAGGTATGATAGTTCTATATTCATTGGTAGTTTTTTTTTTTTATTTAAATAAGCGCTCAAAAGTGTTCATTGGTAGTAATAATAACCCTTTGTAAAATGTCCTGTTTATTCTTCTTTTCTGGTATTTATTGTAAAAGTTTTGAGGAAATATTTCAGTACTCAATCTTTCTTTATCATCTCCTGAACCAAAATTCAAATTTTTTTTTTTTTTTCACAAGGTATTATTATTATGAGAAACTATATTTATATTATTGCTCATATTGAAGTTAAACTGTTAATTTTGTAATTCCTATGTAAGCGGAAATACCTTTTTAGCAAAGTACCTATTTTTGGTGAATGCCAGACAATCTGTGACTTTAACTGGCCGGACATGCACCAGTAAGGAGACTTTAACGGTAGGGAAGAATGAAGTGTGAGAAACAACCGGATGACTTCTTTCCCCACCAGATCACTAACAAAGAAGGACTTTTTAAAAATTCTATCCAAAAAAATTTTCAGACAGTATTTGAATTAATATAATTTGTATTCTAATTTAAAAAATTCGTGATTGAAAGGTAAATATAAAATATTTTCAAAGAAAATTTCAAATACCCAATTGTGGGTTACCATTGTGTGTTCCAAGTTCATTTTGGCTTAGGTTCAATAATTCGGTACACTTTAATGGTTAGCTGTAAAAAATAAATAAAGAACAATAATAAAAAGAATAATCCCCTTTTCAAATCCCTCGTCAGTAATTACCACCCTTCAAACTTTCCCCTTCTTCTAACCCCTAGGGCTCTCTTAAATAATATTAACAGACAGTGATGGAATAGATTATGTGATGGTTCTGGTCACATCTTCGCTCCTATGAACACTCTATATTGGTGCATAGACAAGCAATACAGTAACATATACATAAATATGTATATAAAACTTTCGATTTTATTAGATAATAATTGCAATTAATATCAAATGGTTAGTGAATTTTCATTTACATATTAAAAAAAATTAAAATTTAGTATATTTTTGAAATCCGTGGACTAAGCTTCTTAAGTTAAGTTATGCAATTGTTACTTCAAATCATGCATTTAATGATATGATTTTAATATTTCAGAAAATAAATGTATTGATGTAGATGTTCACGTAGGTCGTCAGAAGTATTTACCGTTTCTTCTTCCGGGTTGGACCGTGTCAAATTGGTGTTATTTGCCGAGCTTTCACACATGATGTGATGGCTTCTTCAGGGCTGAAAAGAGAATGAGAGTTGTAAAAGAGAGATTTTTAAAATCCAGGTGGTATAATAAAATTCCACCTGGATTTTAAAAATCTCTCCAATTTGACACGGTCCTACCCGGAAGAAGAAACGGTAAATGTATTGATGTAGTTATAATTAATTGATTTTTAAATTTAAAAATCACGCCCTAAATATTTAAAACCTATCAGTAAGTAATTATTATTAAAATAATTATTTAATCGACTTTGTTAAAACTTCCATTAAATTATGATAAGGACGCTAAAATGAACTTAAATCAAAAAATAATTCATTTACATCATCATTTTAAGAATCAACAATCAATAATGGGGGAAAAATATTTCCCAAAAACCTAATGACTTGCGCAATACCAATATATATATATATA
>KZ809553.1:43259-55105 GCA_000696205.2 Oncopeltus fasciatus
CCTTGAGGATTCCTGTTAATTCTATTAATATGTCCTAGTCCATATTTAACCATTCTTATAATAATAATATTATTCTTGGCTTTACTGTGTGTACAATCTTCCTACTATAGAAGGAAAATTCTTTTTCTCCCTCTAATGTTTATATTATTATCCACCTCTAGTTATAATTTCTTGATATGCGATTATTTTAAGAGTTTCTTATATACCTCTAATAGATTTTTTAAATTAATGTGTCTATATTACTATGCTTGTTTACTATATATAGGTTATCTTGTTATCTACGTATATTCATATGCACAACTATGTGCTCTAATTCTATATCCAAATTGTCCAAACTCTTCTTGCACTATAAAATTTAAATATCCTTTATTTACAATTTCTCTAAAGACCTCAGGCATTCAATTTAAATACAGCTGGAAAACTAAACCTGTTAAGCAATGGCTATCATCTGGAATTGGAATGGTGTCCTAACCATTGTTGAGGAATTAAAAGCTCTACTGAATGATGAATCCAGCTGTCGTATGTGTTCAAGAAACCCACCTGAAACCATCTAGCACCTTCACACTTAAACACTTTAACGTATATAGAAAAGACAAAATCACGGATATCATTAACATCGATACCAATCTCCAGGCTGTCGTTACTCGTGTACACATGGAAATGTGAAATGGATTACAACATAATTACAGGCGACTTCAACAGTTCCCAACAAGCTCGGTCACCCTCTGCTAAAAACTCCAGAGGAAACATCATAAAGAGAATCATAAATAGATAGCTCTGACAATATACTCCTCAATACCGGTAACCCAACATAAATAAGTCCTGCTTAGAATACGGAAACTGCAATCTACTTAGCCTCACTATCTACTTAGCCAATCTGGCAACTGCTTATTAACGGAAAACAGGCTCCCATCAATATGTTAATGACCACTTCCCTATCATCTTACAGCCAACAAAATCACTACCATTATTCGAAAGGTGCCCGAAATGGATAATAGAAAAAGCTGACTGGAATACTTTTTGTGGTATGCTAATACTTACCCTCGACGAGTTACCTCATAATCCAACCAAACAAGTTCACAGAATTATGGAAATAGTCATATCAGCTGCCGAGCAATCAATCCCCAAAATTAAAGCCAAACCAACAAGAAACTACACAAGTGGTTTGACGACGAATGTCGTCAAGCCATCAAGACCAAGAATAAAGCTCTCTCTGTATTCCAAAAACACCCCAAAACTAAGAATCTAACAAAATATAAAAAAGAAAAAGCAAAAACAAGGTGAGTCATAAAACATAAAAAGAAGAAATCATGGATGGCATATGTGGAGACAATTACCACAAACAATCCGATTCGGAAAGTATGGGAAAAAATTCACAATATTCAGGTTAAAATTATATTAACATTCCTGTTCTAAAACTTATCAACCTCATCCATATCTGACCCTCAAAAGCTCAGCGAAATATTTGTCGATCACTTCTCCAATATTTCAAGCACACTCACTGACCAATAATAAATTTATATAGATAATTTGTTTGAAAAATTATACTATTAAAATTTTAGTAAATATATTGATAAGATAAGATTAAATTATTTGGGATTTATGTCAAATATTTTCAAAATGAAAATAGGTCTAAATGAGACAATAACGGGAGAGAGACACAAGAACCTCTTAAGACCTCGCTCAACCCAACTAAAATATACTGGATTGTAGTTAAGTGTATTTATATATGATTCAGTTTGAAAATAAATTTGAAGAAAGTGCATCAAAAATTATGTATGTAATTTATGCAAGTTATTATTATTATTTTTGATAACTATTTGAACAAGGGCTTGTCGTTAGTTCTTCGAAATTGAAAGGCCTATCACTCATTCCCGGTACTAGTGTGTCTTCGCTTTATTGCGGGTTCTCATATGTCTCCGAAGCATATGGGGAGGATTGAAGTACCAGACATAGTTTAAATCTGAGACGTGCGTTTGAATGTTATGTCTGGTCTGACTTTTTCTCAATCAGAGAAACAATTCTTTAAAACGCTCTGTAGCACCAACTAAATTAGTCCCATTGCCGGAATAAATACAACTAGATCTTCCTCTTCTTGCTAAAATTCTGTCAAGGGTTGCTTGAAAAGCATTAGTTTAAAAGGAATGGACCGCCCCTGTAGCTAAATAAACACAAATACGCTTTGACGACTGGTGCATTGTGACGAGGAGAAGTTTTTATTGAAAATTGCCCTGCAAAATCAACCCCATATTGTGAAACCCACCTGAAACCATCTAGCACCTTCACACTTAAACACTTTAACATACATAGAAAAAACAAAATCACTGACAACAAATCCTGTGGGGCATTTTGGCAGCAGTTTTAAATCAATATCACACTTAATCCATTAATATAGATACTATCTCCTCAGCCAACCTGGCAACTGCTTACACATGGAAAACAGGCTCTCATCAATATTTTAATGACCACTTACCCATCATCTTACAGCATACAAAATCACTACCATCAATCGAAAGGTGTCCTTAATGGATAATAAAAAAAGCTGACTGGGATACTTTATGTAATATGCTAAAACTCACCCTCGGCGTGTTACCTTATGATCCAACCAAAAAAGTTCTTGGAATTATAGAAATAATCATATCAGCTGCCAAGCAATCAATCCTCATAACTAAAGGCAAACCAACAAGAAACTACACACCGTAGTTTGACGACGAATACCGTCAGGCTAATAAGACCAAGAATAACGCTCCACTGTATTCCAAAAGAACCCTTCCACTCAGAATCTAATAAAATAAAATAAAGAAAAAGTAAAAACAAGGAGAGTCATAAAACATAAAAAAAAAAAAAATCCTGGTTGGCATATGTGGAGACAATTAACACAAACACTCCGATTCGGAAAGGTTTTTTTNATAATTTAGTACTAT
Source organism: Oncopeltus fasciatus (assembly GCA_000696205.2). NCBI lineage: Eukaryota > Metazoa > Arthropoda > Insecta > Hemiptera > Lygaeidae > Oncopeltus > Oncopeltus fasciatus. The sequence continues at coordinate 46,184 of KZ809553.1, forward strand.
TCTTTTTTATATATAAACTTTTATTTATTTATTACATTATGTTAAATTAAAAAAACATTTTGTAATTTGATTACAATGAAATTTAAAAATTGACATTCAATGTCAATCACATGGGGAGAGAAGGTGACCAATGACACCACTCTTAAATTATTTACAGGCTATGTCCCCAGGAGGTCACGGGGCTATCTTCGTTTGAGTCGACGGGGAGGGTTGTAGGGGTTGGAGTTGAAAGACATGGTCTGTACTAGTGGATTAGGATGGTATGGCAGTTTACTGTGGAAAAGGATGAAGCGGGAAGAAATTGGGTCTTGAACAAAAGGAATATTAAGATCGTGGTAAAGGGAAGAATTGGATACGTAATAGGGAGCATTTGCAATTATTCTCAGGGTTTTGGATTGAAAGGACTGGATTCTTTGGATGTTGGAAGTCTTTGCGGCATCCCAGATTTCTACTCCGTAAGTCCAGATTGGTCGTAATAAGGTTTTGTAGAGCGTCAGTTTGTATTCAGTCGCAAGATTGGATTTCTTATTCATGAGTCGGTATAAAAGTCCATATCGACGATTGAATCTTGTCTTTTAATTTTAGTATGTTTTCCCCATGCAAGTCGTGAGTCAAGATGGAACCCAAGGTAACGAACGGAATTTGATTGTGGTAAAGGAATATTGTTAAATTACACAATTTCAGGGAAGTCTTTCTTCTGCAGTTGGAAATTAACTTGAACGCATTTTTCTTCATTGATTTTTATTCTACATTTTCCACACCATTGTTTGATTTTTTCGAGGTGATCTTGTAGGTTTTTAGAAGCAGTTTTAGGATCGGGATGGAAGGATAGGATAGCTTTGTCATCCGCAAATAGAGCTAAGAGGGTACTTGGATGGGTAGGGATGTCAGCAGTGTACAGGATAAATAGGATAGGTCCAAGCACACTACCTTGAGGAACTCCCGCTTCCACTTGGTAGAAATCGGAGTAATCTAATCCTTGCCGAACCCTAAAGAAACGGTTGGATAAGTAAGACTTAAGGATAGGGTACGTGTTACTAGGAAGTAGTGAGATCACTGTGCCAGTCTCTATCAAATGCTTGGGAAAGTATGGGAAAAAATTCACAATATTCATATTAACTTATATTAACTTTCCTGTTCTAAAACTTAACAGCCTCATCCATATCTGACCCTCAAAAACTCAGCGAAATATTTCATGCACACTCACTGACCCAGAAGATGAAGCTAATTTCACTTCCAATGATTTTTCAGATCCCCATCAAAATGAAAATCTTGATTACAATAGCCCAATTACTCTCATAGAATTTAACTCTGCAATTGATGAGCTTAAAAATTCAACTCTCGGACCAGACGAAACACATAACGCAATGATTTAGAATTTCCCACCGCAATTTAAATAAATTCTCTTATAGATCTTCAATAAAATATGGAAAAATAGCATCATTTTTAATAACTGGTTGGTAGCAATAGTCATCCCAATCCCAAAGCAAGGAAAATATAAGATCGTAATGATTAATTACCGGCCAATATCCCTCTCGAGTTGCTTATGCAAGATCCTAGAAAAAACCATCAATAATAAGCTTCTTTGGACTCTGGAAAAGCTCAATCCCCTAAATCCAGCCCAATGCGGATTCAGAAAAGGCAGATCAACAATGGACCATCTCGTTATGTTAGAAGTCGAAGTACTCAACACTTTTATAGAAGGAAAAGAAGCTATGGGCATATTTTTTACTTCGAAAAGGCTGAAGCCAAGTGCTGAAGCAATTATTTGAGCGGGGCTTCCGTGAACGACTACCGACCTTTATAAAAAAATTTCTCACAAAACGCTATATAAGAAAATTGGAAACAAGCTTAAAGGACGAAAACCCCTATATAACGGTATTTCACAAGGGAGTGTCTTGAGCAGTGTTCTATTTGCCATAGGAATACATTTCTTTGTCTCTCAAATTCCGCCGTCTATTAATGTCTCGCTATTTGTTGATGATCTTAAAATATTTAAATATATCACAAATCTTCTATGGGCAACAAGGATCCTGCAAAACACTATTAACAAACTTAACACCTGGGCCATATCAAGCATTCTCTTTCCCCAAAAAAAGGCACCCAAGCTCACACCCTATATTAATATTAAATGGCCAACATATGACTTTTGTTAGAGAAACAAAATTTTTAGGAGTGATAGTAGACGACAAGCTAACTTGGTTAAGTAATATCAAATATATAAAAAACGAATTATTAGATATTTTTTGTTGGGGTTTGGTCAAGATAGATCCAAAAAATACAAATTTAAAAAAAGTGCATTTTTAAATTATCTGCCAACGTTTCGGCTTACATTGTATGACTTTGATAACATTAACATTCTTTCCACCGAATCCTTTGAACACTAACGACTTTTATCTGAAACCGTTCACATTAATTTACAACACAATCTAGTCAACGATAGAATTGGCATAGAGCAAATTTCTTAAACTTATTCATACTTTAAACATTCTGAAAAAACTATTAGCCCTCCTTCAAAATAAACCTGTCAAACATTTCTCCTAGTCCCTTAAAGCTACTTATCCGCAATAATGTCCTACCTGTTTTTCCTGGGTATCAAGAATCGAAAAAACCAAACTCCGCTACTAAAAAAAATTTTCCACTATATCTTGACTAATCAAAACCGAGGGAAAATAGTCAAATCCCTGTGGGTTCCATCACACATCGATATCCTGGGTAAAAGGCGAAAGAAGCAGCCCATAAGAACAGGCCCCCCAAAAATATCATACAACCAGAAGATGTTAAATGTTGGCATGACAACCTCCTGTGTCCCTAGAAGACAAGGAAGGCAATGTAGACAAATTAATGATCATTCTAAAAAAAGCTGGAGTTTACAAAAACATTTAAGAAAGAAAGAAAAAAAAAAATTTACTGTGATAAATAACTGAATCATTAATTAATCAAAAATTAATGCTTTATACATTTTTCCATTTGTGTTTTTAATAAGTAGATATAGTTATAAATTTTAAGAAAATAAAATATGTATATGATAAAAATTGAAAAGCCAACTGTGATAAAAACTGAATAAAATTATAATGCATTATATTTGTTTCTATCTTTCTACTTAATTTTGTTAATATGCAAATATAGTTATAATTCTCAAGAATATATTTTTTTAATTTAACTGTGATAAAGTAATGACACTTAAACTATAATATTCCACCTTATTCAATGTTGTCCATTAAATTTACTTAGTGACCCTGATGAGGGCTTATGTCCATTGAAATAAACTATATGTAGAACTTAGTATTAATATAAGAGCTGCAAAATCGCAAAAAATCTAGACTGTAAAGAATGAAAAACAGGGGTAGCAATTACTTATTTTTAAACAAAATTCAACAGTTTATNAACAATACATAAGTAAAAAGTCTTAAGTGTTTAAAATTTACGTGGGATAATACACCACAACTAAATTAATATTTATAAAAAAAGCAACTGTGATAAAGTAATGAAATTGTAACTACCGTGTTCCAACTTATTTAATGTTGTCCATTAAATATTATTTGTAAAGCTTAGTATAAATATAAGAGTTGCAAAATCGCAAAAATCTAGACTATAAAGAATGGAAAACAAGGATATCAATTACATAATTTTAGTCTAAATTCAACAGTTAGTGCGTAATAACTGCGCTGTTTATCGCCCAAGAACCTGATCCTATCCTATCATCCATTAGAATTGCTAAATGGTGTCTCTTATTTGTAAGCTTACTGAATTTTTCGCTAGTGGCGTTTTGACTAGTGTTGACCGCGCTTACCGATCTCCTTGGCAGAGTGAAATTAACACTCCCAACTTCCCCACTATCTCTTATCAATACTGTTTTGTTTTTGTTGTTACTATCTACTTCCTTTTTAGTTTCTGATAACGAAATTATTTTTAATTTATATGTAAGTTCGAAACATTGTGTGGTTTTGCTTTGGGTAAATTTCAGAAAGTTTTGATAACTATGATAATTCTACAATAAAATGGGCACAGTAAGTGATTTAGCTAGATCCGCGGAGTATGAGAGCTTCAGGAGCAGCATCCCACTTAGGACTATACTAGTGGACAGTAATGCTGAAAAGGTAAATATTTTCTGTTGCAGTTATCAAGGTTCTTTATAAATAAAAAAAAACTGCTTATAATTTTTATTCCGTTTTCTGTTAAATTAAAAATATTAAATTTTATAAATTTCCTGTCTGGATTTCGGATTTAATAATTGGGAATTAAAATTCCAATTTATTAATAACTTATCTGGCTGTCCCAGTGGTGTAAATGGATAACGCGCTTGCCCGGGTAGCAGGAGATCCAGGTTCGAGCCCTGGCTGGGACAGTTAGATTTTTTATTCTATTCCCTTGCATTTAATCGTTTAAAAATATTAATATGTCACCCATCAACAGAGCATCACATATCGAGGCTCTGAGGGAAGGGTTCCTTAAGCAGGATTTCACATAGAGTTTGCTTAGTTTGACTGTGATTAACCGTACCTATTCCTCACACTATTCATGTTAAATATTAACCATCTTTAGGTCCAGTTCCACCAGTTTTAGTGAAGATGTATTGCATGTAGCTTTTGCTCATCAGCTAGCCTAACCAGACATAACACTGGTAAGATAAGGTGTATTCACATAATGCAGTTAATCAACCCATTAATAAATATCCATTGGAACTGATGTACAAGATATCTAAGGATACCACTAGGGACCTTCCACATTTACTCTTGAAATAATATTTCCTCTAGGACAGAACAAAACCCCTACAGGTAGAAGCATTCATTTTCTCTCAGTAACAGATGCCAGTAGTTGGCACTTATTCTGGGTTGGTTGTGTATGTTTCTACTTACTGTAGTGTAATTAACTGGGGACTAGACCCAAAAAGATAAAAACACATTACCTTGTTTAATTTTTCTATTTGTGTTTTTACGTGTATAGCAGACTCAGGAACCTATCCATGATAAAAGTTTTAGGAGCATACTGGACCTTTGGCTTTTCTCGTTAATGCAACTTCTGATTATTATGGATTAAACAAAGGAAAACAATTCTTAATTAAGCATTTGAGTTGTAATAATATTAAATCTGAATATTACCCCGAAGAACGTTTGTATAATTTGAATTGCCAGTCCTTATTTACTTTTGCTTGTGTTCTTGTTTTATGTTGTGGTTTCCCTAGTTTTGATATTTTTTTTATTAATTTACTCAAAAGGTGAATTTGTAATTTTTTTTTTGAAGATTGAGAATTTTAAAATTGTTTTGTAAATGATCTCACAATTATCTTGAATTTTCCTATCTTGAACTCTCTGCTATAAAAAATTCAATTGATTCGATTGTTTATATGTTCACATTGATCTAATTGTTTATAAGTTGTATCTTATACTTACGGATTTTTACTTCTAAGAAGTAATAGTCTTGAGTGGACTCCTGTACTTTTCTTATTTTAGGCATCATGGATTGCATTTTATTAATAAAATCTTGTTTAAACTAAACTTTTTCTAACTGTTCTGCTAATATTATTCTTTTAACTTTTTAGGGTTGGCACATTTTTGACACCGGACCTAAGTCTGTTCGATCACCTCTAATTTGTCTGCCCCCTGTGTGTGGCACAGCTGAAATTTACTTCAAACAAATTCTTGGTTTAAGTGCGAAAGGAATACGTGTTATATCTGTAAGTATATTTTGTGGAAGAGGATTGAAGTAGTAAAAGAGAGTGTCATTTCTTCTTATTGCTATTACTTCTTTTTTTTTTTCTTTTTAGGCTGAGCATCCAGTATATTGGTCTGTAAAAGATTGGTGTGAAGGCTTTCTTAAACTCATTGACTCACTTGATTTGGACAGGGTTCATATATTTGGCGCTTCACTTGGTAAAGAAGATTTCTTAATAAAAATTTGAATTCTTATTTCTTTACTTAAACTAGATAAATGTGCTTTAGAAACACTAATTTAGATGAGGTTTTGATAATACATTATACAATTTTTGTGATTTTTATATTACCCTTTTATCTCATTTTGTATTTATTTAAAATAATAATATGAATATTTTCAAATTGAGAAACCTTTTTTAATCAAACTAAGTTATAGTATACTAAGTTTATTGCTTTGCTGGTTTTATGAGTCTGTTGAAGTAAAGTTTGAGCCTATACTGTTGGTGTTAGAAGTTTAGAACTAAATAGCACACCCTGTCTTCTGAAGAACTATCTGCCCCCCTCCTAAATCAACCTGTCTAACTGTCTCTTAGATCCTTAGGCTACTTATGGGAAATAATTTCTACCTACTTTTCCTGGCATTGCCCCTTTTGATGTAGGCTGCTCACACTTTGTACCTACCACCTCACTTTCCTCACCATTCACTTGTCCATCTTAAGTTTTCCTAATTTCCAAACCTTACCTCTCAGCCATGAATGTTTGATCCAGGTGACAACATATCCGCTCCATAATATGATAGGTTAGTGTGGTGAAATATTTACACATTTTGTTATTGTTATCCTAAGCATTTCATATCTCATTACTTTAAGTTATGTTAATTTTATGTAATAATAATGTAAGTCATTTAGTATTTTGTTTTTCTGGTGACATTGTATTTCAACAGCCCTGAAGACGGCTTAAAAAGTAATCCTAAACATCAGCAGATAATAAAAAATACAATAAACGCAAGGGAATAGAATAAAAAAGCTAACTGTCCCAGCCAGGGCTCGAACCTGCATCTCCTGCTATCCGGGCAAGCGCGTTAGCCTATTACACCACCGAGACTAGCCAGATAACTTATTAAATTCCCTTCACTAGTATCGAGAGTCTAACCACCGAGGCAGTCGAATATATCGTCTTATGCTCGGAGGAGCTGACATTGTCAAGCTGTTTAAATGACTCTCATTAATTTAATTTTAATTTTAATTTTATAAATATTATTTATTTTGTGGTCTTTAATCCCACGTAAATTTTAACAATTTTTAGTGCAAGGGAACAGAATAAAAAATCTAACTGTCCCAGCCAGGACTCGAACCTGGATCTCCTGCTATCCGGGCCAGTGCATTTTCCATTTATGCTACCAAGACAAGTCTGATAAGTTATTAAATTAATTTAATAACTAATTAAATAACTATTTAAAAGTTAGTAAATAACGAGAGTCATTTAAACAGCTTGACAATGTCAGCTCCTCAGAGCATAAATGGAAAATACGCCGGCCCGGATAGCAGAAGATCCAGGTTTGAGTCCTTGCTGGGACAGTTAGATTTTTTATTCTGTTCCCTTGCACTAAAAATTGTTGAAAAAATACATTCCTTTAAATTTTACATTTTGGATCAACCTTGACCGAACCCAAACAAATTATAAAGACATTAAATTACAAATATATTATAAAAATAAAGAGAAGTGAATATGACAATAAAGAGTAAATATTTGGTTTAAAAATAATGGTTTGATCATTATCATTAAAAGGTTTAACAAAATTCTGAGTTAAATTGTGTAAACTTAATTTTCTTTAATTAACCAAAAATTTAATAGTTTTAGGAAAATTAGAATTTAAATTAAAATTAGAAATAACAACTGGCTTTCCATAACTAGAAGTTTTAAAATTGTAAGAAATGTTTTTGAAGAATGGAAATCCATCTTCTTCTAGGTTGATTACGTAAGTTCAGATGATGTTGGTTGACTGGATGTTGCTTGAAGATTTGATTTTAATTTTTGTTAGATGAGGCATTATAGCAATGTACTGGTTGCTGTAAGGAACGTGGTCGATAAAACTCGATATTTCCAGTTTCATAAAACTGCAGTTTGTAAACTGATGTTGATTGGTGATTTCTTCTTCTCATCTCATGTAAGGGGTTGTGCAGCTGCTTGGGCAGTGGAAGTACTCAACCTTTTTACAATTACCATCTAAATGTTAATTATATTATTTATTATTTATTAATGTTTAATTTGTATTAAGTGTTGAGATAGGGAACATATAAATTTCATAAATATCTCTTGAGTATATAGATAATTAGATAGTATAAACTACTTTATCAACATCTAGTTTACAATTTATGGTTAGTATGATTCAAATTTTAATATTTTAGTATATTCTACACTGAAAGGTAATGAATTAATAAAATGGTTTTCTTTCTTTTTACTTTCATTGAATAGATGATGGGTTGACATAATACTGGGGGAAAAGTTTTTAATTTACTTTAAGTCCATGAATTTTCTATTTCTTGAATAACATTCAATATATAAAGTGATAACATTTGTATTTCACACAGAATATCTGTAATCCTTCTAATCTCGAATTTGTAATTCAAGAATTTAAATCTAACAATTTGTCTCTTAAGGTTTCTATTTAATATTGAATATAATTGAAACTACTGTTAAAGTTATTAATTAATTTGTTATTAATAGAAAATTGGAATTTAAGATGATCTTTGAATTTAATTTGATTGTCTGTAATTTTTAAACAGTTAATCATATCTTTCACCATCATAATTATCTAAATTTCCTCAAATTTGCTTTATTATTGAGCCTAAACCATGTTTATTTCTCTTATTATTTACACTATCCATTTGGATATTATTAACTTAGTCTTCTATATCCTAGAAAGTAATGTTTATTATGTTTCAATGATTTAATCCCTAATAATTTAAATCCTTTAAATAACTTTCATTATTGTCTTGGTTATATATGTCTTAAAATCATGTTGTATTGTTCTTTAGTATGTTCATATCGAGAAAATAAAAGGTCTAATTTATAGTAATGTAAGAATGTATGTTCAGTCATTTTTATTCTGGTTTGCCCCAGGTTGATAGGTAGTATTCTTAGCTTCTCAAAAAGATTTAGTATCTTCGCTCCATAAGGGACCTAAATACTGAATTGGTCGGTAGAAGTGACCTAAAATTGCATCATTTTTTATTAAAGTTAATTTTTATTAGTTTATATAATAATT
>KZ809553.1:63903-74646 GCA_000696205.2 Oncopeltus fasciatus
GGACCTTCTTTCTGGCCCCTTTATTGTTAATTTTATATTTTTATTGTTAATAAAATATTTTATTGGTATATTATGAGTTTTTTAATTGAATAATGAGACTTTTTTCTTATTTAGGTGACTTCAAACCTTTCTTTTGAATAAATATAAACAATTCTGCCCAATTGCTGATTATTGAATTTTGCTAAACATATTTAATTGGACTCATCAGTTATTTTTATAATCAATAAAGATTAATCTTTGACTTCATTCCACAAGTCTCTGCCAATTAATGTCCTGCCAATAGCAATAACACTGATTCCTGTAATATTAAATGAGATAAATATAGGACTGAGCTATGAGTTTATAATTTTTAGAAAGATTGGGTATAAATTTTAAAAATATACCTTATACTTTTACATTATTCAATTATAAAAATGAAAATTAAAATAAAATATCTTTGCTTTCGAAGAATGTAGAATTCAGATGAGGGAAAAGGATGAAAAAAAGGTAAGTAATCTTATCTAGGTTTACTTTCTAGCAGTAAAGTTCAAAGTAAGAATTATGAAATAAAAAGAAAATTGATGAGAGAAAGAACTATAAAAGAAGAAAATTATTGTTGGCAGGACCTTATTAAACCAGTTTCCTAATGGTTGGTTAGATTCAGAAATAAGCTGAAAGAGTTGGGATGATTAATCCCTTGAAAATATTAAGAGAATAAAAAAAAACCGAAGCTTTATTTATTACATTCCGTTATTAACAACATCTTGTAATTTGATGATATAGAGAAATTAGAGAAGAAAAAAAATTAAAATTAAAAAATTAAAAATAACAATAAAATGAATAACTGAACATCACTGTGAGAGAGAAGGACCATCAACCCACTACTAATAAGTTTAGACATTAAGGCCTAGGACCTTAGGTCCAGATTGGTCGCATTATGGTATTGTAGATAGTCAGTTTGTTTTATATTGTGAGCTGTGAGTGCCTATTTATAAGGCTGTATAAAGAGTCTGTGGCATCTTTGAGTTCTTGTCACTTGATTATTAATATCATATTAAATGTTCACTCCAGTTTAGTCTTGATTCAAGGTGGAACCCAAGGTAACGGACTGAATCGGAGAGTCATTGTATTGTATGTAACGGAGAGACTTATTGTATGTAACATAAGAAGGAGAATCTTTTCTTGGCTGAAAATTTACCTGTACGCATTTGAACTCATTTATTTTAATTCTCCATTTGCTGCACTACTCCTGAATAGCATCAAGGTGGTTTTGTAAAATGTTGGAACCGGTTTTGGCATCAGGACGGGAGGAGAGGATCGCTTTGCCATCTGCAAAGAGGGCTAAGAGGGTATTAGGATGAGTCTGCAGTATAAAGGATAGGTCCAAGCACACTGCTCTGTGGAACACCTGCTTTCAGAGGGAAGTGATCAGAGTAATCTGATCCTTGCTGGACCCTAAAGAAACGGTCAGAAAGGTAAGATTAGGTAGATGGTGCTTGGAAATATGGACTTGAGCATATATAATAAACCAATATGCCATACTCGGTCAAATGGTTGAGTTACGCCTAAGAATGCACCAAGACAACTTAATTTTCGCTCGAGGGAAGAGGAAATGAAATTTACAACACGAAACACTTGCTGGACAGTAGAATGATGGGATCGGAAGCCAAACTGATGATTAGGAAGATTTAAGAAATTTATTATAGGTATCATTCGTTTTAGAAGAACTTTCTCAAATACCTTAGAAAATAAAGGAAGAAGGCTAATTGGTCGATAGGATAATGTGTTAAAAGCAGGTTTACCGGGTTTGGGAAACAGGATTATTTCAGAAAATATTCAGAGAAGTAGAACGTGGGTGGTTCGAAGGACAATTATAGAGGTAAGTCAGGAAGGCTATTGCTTTTGGGGGTAGATTTCTAAGTATTAGATCCCGCGATAAGGTGATAGCCGGATGCAAAAATCATATTAATGGACATATTTAGAAATGCAATTTCATGTATTGGGTGGGTCATATTGGAGATATCCACCAATTTCATATGAAACTCTAACACCAAGAAAAATACCGAAATAATAAACTCGCTACACATGTTTCTAAGAAATTCGCTCAATGACATACACCATTCATCAAGAGTCGATCTAGTACAAAATCACATAAAGATCGTATATTTTAATAACATTTTCCAAAAATACTAACTCCTCAACGCATATCTTGAAGAAATTAGCTATTGGATACACTACCTGAGCCATATTGGCGAGATACACCAAATTCCACATGTGACTCTATAAAACTAAGATAAATACCGAAATACTAAACTCGCATCACATATTTCTAAGAAAATCGCTTTTTACACCTGAGTCATTAAGACATGTTCCACCAAAACCCACACGAGACCCCCCCCCTCCAAAAAAAATTCAAAATACTAAACCCGCAACACTTATTTTAAAGAAAACTGCTCAATGCCATTGCCTGTTCATTAAACATCGATCAAGTACAAAATTACATAAAGCCCCTACAATACAATGAAATTTTCCAAAAATACTTAACCCTCAATACCCCTTTTTCACGAAATTCGCTTACTCCTTATGTCATACGGTCATAATATAATCTTTATAGTCGAAATTTGCTAATTTACACACTTTCTAGTCCATAAAGTCCCGATTATAATTCATGTTACATGTCCAGTCTAAGGATCAAAGGTTAAAACTTTAAGTAAATAAATAAAAAAGATACAAAGTCCTCAATTTGGGTAAATTTCTCCTTATCGCATTCTTGTCACTTAAAAGATAAGTGTATAAAATAAAATGAAAGTAATGAACATTTTTTTAAAACGAAATTCGCCCATTGACGCACCCTCTAAGTTACATTCTACAATATGCACAATTCTAGGGATCAAAGGTCAAAGGGGCCAAAAACATAATAAAAGAGATGGGGGAGTTAAAATATTTAATTAATTTAAATAAAATAAAATATTCTTGGGGTTAAAGGTGAAAAGATAAGCCTAATGTATAATAACAGATTAGACACCTATATTCCTGTCATACAAAATCAAATTAAGCTTTAAAATAAGCCCGAAATTTGAAGTAAATCGTTCCTTAAAAGGTAAGTCTATCTAAAATAAAATGAAAATACCAAACCCGGACATACCCCCTGAGTTACATTCTACAATATGACCAATTTTAGGGGACATAGGTAAAAAGATAATCAATCCTCTTGGTAATATTTATTCTTAAAATGACGAATAAAAGCTTGCCTTGAGTCATGGATAATTAGAATGGGGAGGTAACTCTAAAACACATAATAACAGAGAATTGAGGATTAGCCGCATGGGGGATTATGAAATTTAATTAATTAAAGAAAAATAATCAGTCCCTTAACAGGCTTAAGGGGTAAATACATATTAAGGTCACGACACGCGGCACACTAGAGAAGGTGTGGTCAGCACACCGTTCTGGTTGCCTGATCCAATGGGTCACTACAAACAGAAGCACAAGAAGAAAAAAAAATTGCTCTTCGCTGTGAGATTTGAACCCTGAGACCTATGGCTCAGGAGTCTAGGACCTTAACCACCGTGCTCTCTGGTGGATTATAGAACAAAGTCAACTGATAAGCCAATAACTGGGGAGGGGGATTAGCCCCTCTTAGGTTACGTCGTGGTAACGAGGAAATTCTCTGGGGGTGGGGTCAAAGGTCGAAGGGGTCTAAATTGCCTAATTTATATCTCATAACAACAGTTATCCGTTTCTCGCCTAAGTGATTCTTCTTGAATTCTTTTCCACCGGTTCTTTTCAAGTTGGGAGTTCTGCTCTAATGTCCTTAGCTCCTGTCCGGTATAGTGCAATTGTCAGCAACATTTTTTCTTTAGGCTTCTATGAGTTAATTAAGTTGTTACAATCATACACATTAAGTCATCGTAAGTTATTAAGACAATTGTAAGTCACGGCTTCTGTTGGGCCTTCCAGATGATTCTATCAGCCTTAAAATTAACAAATAGTTTACATTGGTGTTTCGTGATGTAAGTCGTGCAATAATTTTTTAATAACTCCTCACAAGTTGCTATGAATTGGGGAATTTTATAACAAGTTCCATAATATTTGGGAATACATTTGAGGATATCATGGGGGATGGCTTTAGATATTTTAGTTTGTGGACTCTTTTAAGAATTTAGGATAATGAGATGAAGGCTTAATAAATACTTTGGTATTAAATATACAGTGTACTGACAGGAAATTGATCTTGTAGTTTCTCTGGGTTCTCGCCAGTTGACAATGAAGTGGCTAGATAATCATGGCTTCAGAATATCTTATACTAAGTCTGTTAGTGTTCTATTCTTCAAAAGAAAAATTAATTCACGAACTCCACTACATGTTGAGAACAACTTTATCCAGTTCGTTGATTCCACTACTTTCCTAGGCTCTGTAGCATATCATTCAGCAAGCGAACGAATTCTACTGTTGCTAGATACCATTCAGAATAGCGGAATTCGAACAGCTATTGACGCATTTAGATCCAGCCCTATTGTCAGCCTTAAAGCAGAAGCTGGTGAAATGCCTTTAGAGTATAGAAGAAGGCAACTATCCTTAATATACATTTATAAAATCTTATCAAACCCATCCCATCCACTTAATAACCGACTTTATCTCCCTACACAAAAGCGACCGATTGTCTAATATATTATTTAACCTACAAATTAATAATTTAAATCTACCCAAACAGGGCCAATCAAATATAGAACCATGGCTACTACCCCATCCCAAAACTGTACTCACGCTAACCAAAGTTACTAAGAAAAATGCCGATCCCCTGGTCTATAAAATTTTTTTTCAAAACTACATTCTCGGCTCTCCCCTGCTTCATTCGCATATACAGACGGGCATAAAAGCAATGAAGGAGTTGGTGCAGAAATGTATTGTAAGCGCTTTTCTTATATGTTTTCCCTACCTTCAGTTACAAGTATTTATACAGCTGAATTAGTAGCTATAAATAAGGGGCTTAATATAGACGCAACTGCAACCCTCGGCGGTACTATAGTTATTTGTACTGACTCGCTGTCCTCAATTTTAGGTTTAGACCAACCATTTGCCACCAACCAGCTAATCATTAACATTATTAAAAGCATAGAGGCACTTCGGTTAAATCAATAAACACCAAATTTATCTGGATACCCAGCCACTGCGGTATCTAGTGAAACGAAGAAGCAGATAAAGTTGCAAGAATAACTGCAATCCACGGCCAACTCGAAGACTTGCTAACAATTTCTGACATTATCGCCTTCATCAAATAAAAAATGCTCGTGGGATCACGAATGGTATACTATGAGGGATAATATGTTGCGAATAATTAAACGTAGCGTTAAGCCTTTTAAAATTTCCGTAAGTGGACTAAGAAGAGAAGAAGTGTTTCAGACCCGACTTCGAATAGGCCACACCAGAATGACAAATGGCCATCTAATGGCGATAGAATCTCCTCCTATGCGCAACTTGTGTTAAGTACAAGGTACAGTACAACATATTCTTACTGAATGTATGCTTTATGAAGAACAGAGACATAAATATTGCATAAAGGATAACCTATCAGAGATCGTAGGAGATAATAGGACCGATGTTGAAATTCTCCTTAACTTCGCTAAAGCTACTAATTTATACACAACCATATAAATGCTTGAATATTTTAAATATATCTACTGCTCAGTATCAAAGTCATAAATATATTCAACCATGCTGAATCAGTATCTATGTAAAATAATAGAAACAGGTTTTGAGTTATTGTATTGTGGAATGGAGACTTGGGCTGCATGGGGGGGCCTTGGTGGGGGCTCGCCTCGGGCGTTGGCGCTGGTTGGCTGGCGCTTCATCTGGGACTTTGGGCCATAGTGAGGCCCAAGGCTTGGTGGACTGCGGATGGAGCAGACACATGCGCACTCCACATCCAAGCCTTCCATTTAAATTTACTAAAGAATGCGCAATAGCTTGCGTTGATAATCATGAGAGAGATGTCCGGTTGGTGCCACCGCCAGTCCCGGGGCTGGGGTGTCGTCGCAGTTTGGGACCTTCTTTCTGGCCCCTGTTCTCCTCTTCACCCCTACGCGACTTAAGAATTTGTATATCTCACTCCTCATCCGCATTCGGGACAGTCGGCTAGTCGAATCCCTGAAAGCTGTAATATAGTTACCAATAGGGAAGCATGCATAAAGGGCGTACCCAGGGATAGAGTTTTTGCAAATGTCTGCTGCAAATCGTAAATATTTAGATATGGTATATTATTGGGATCTTGATAAAATGATTGAAGGATTCCAATAATGCGTCTTCTAAAAGAAAATATCTCTTATTTATATTTTTAAAATGATGAGGATTAGGATTAGGATCAGGATATTTGCACCCTGACTGTTGAAATTAAAATGATGAGTGATCATTATATAAGTGATTACGTCAGTCATCATTAACTTTTGAAATAATGTAATGAATAAATAAAAATTGTCTTTGTTAATAATGAGGGGAAAAAAGTCACAGATGGCGCCCTCGTTGAAATGAAATACCTTGGAGCTGGGGCATCCGTGAATACCGATACCTCCATGACAAATGTATGAGCACTTCTTTATGATAAAATATTGGCCTATGATAATGATATTTATATAACACTACATATTGCATCCGGTGTTATTACGGGGTTTATCTTGGAAAAGGGCTGCAATGCTAAACATTTAATGTTTGGAAGCTGAAGAGGCAACTCAAGTAAAGGTGTTTTTCGATCTATCCGTCGCTTTTAAGCCCTCTCCCCTCCTAAGCCGACCGATTGCTTCATTTCCTCCTGCCCACAAAGAAAAACAAATCCACGAAAAGCTTCTCTTAATACGTCTTTATCCCTTCATAGAGCCTGTCATATTATTGTATTCTGCTCCTCACATTCCACCACCCATCAATACTATCGAATATTACATACCACCTCCTCTGTCTTTGAGAGGAAAAAGTACTACTTTATTTTTCTGTAACTCAGAAAACCCAAAGCACTTACCATGGTCTAGTCCTTGATAAACGCTTCACCTGAGGTTCCCATATTACGAGAAAAAGAATGGAAACCAATAGGCGCCACATACTTTTGTCGAGACTCACGAACAAATGCTCAGAATAACTCCTCTCAAATAAATGACTAAAATAAACAACTATAAAGCAACTTTCTTGAACTTACGGCATAGAAGTTTGGGGTTCCAATATCGAGCGAAACCAATCTAAACAATCCAAAATACTAGGAAAAATGGTCAATGCATCTTTTCTCTACGCATCTTTTCTCGATATACATACGGACCTTGTGACATTACTTTTATAGCTCCACTTTTTAAGACTCGATACCCGTACTTTCACTCTCGCCTTCTTCAACTAATCCCTAACTTTTCTCTCTAATCCCTAATCCCTAAGCTCTCTTCCTCTTCCATCCCTGACCATCCTCCCCGTTGACTAAAGCGTAAAGTCTAGGGATCTTTTGCAAAAAATTTATAATTTATTTTTTTATATATGATTTTATTAACAGTGCTGTGAAGTGTTATTTATTACACACCAGCCAATAAGGTTTTGTCAACGTGCGTTTTCCTGACTATCAATACAAGACATGAACTACTTTCGTTGAAAAATATTATAATACATTGGTATATTTTCAATAAACATTAAAATAAACTTTCTTTACATCTAAAGAAATGTTTTGAATTTTGTAAGAAGGAAAATTTCTAAGGAATCACTTATGCTTTTCTAACAAGTAAAGAAATTATATCTCTCGAAAATAATGTTTAAAAAGAGAGACATTAGATATTTTAAAGATTTTTATAAGTATTTGAGTGTATTTTTTAGAACATTGTTGAATCACAAGTCTTTCTTAATAATATGTGATGGAGTTCAAATTTACAGACCATTATCGTAAAAGTTTATAAGAAAGATTTTATAGCTTACTCTCATGATGATCAGTAGTGGATCATCCTGTTGGCCTTCGGACTTACTTAAGTTACAACGAGAAGGAGCAAGCCATATGTAACTATAACTTACTTTTACGATAACTAATCCATTGATGTTGAAAAAACCTGAACAGACAATTTATTCATTTAAAAAAATAATTAACCCATAAATTAATGATTTTTAAATTTTCAACTGCAAATTTTCGCTCCCTTGAAAAAAAAAAAAATAGGTGATATAAATATTCACAACATGTTCAAATTTAACCGTAGTGTGTAATGAGCAAAGTAAAAGTCGGTTGAAATTCTTTGACAAATCAGTTCTATGATATTGAAGATGGAAAATACATTAAAATCACAAAAATCAAAACATTTTCCAACATAACGTTAATGTTAAATTGTTGCCAAAAAATACTGAAATTGGATAAAATATTAAAAATCACATATTTTAAGTGTCCTGTCGTAGAAGATTTCCGGGGAAAACAATCTTTAATTTTTTTCTGGATCACTTAGCGGATTTTTTTTCTCTGGATCAATAGTCGACTAATCCACTATTGATATATCTATTTCCTATGTCTATATAACGGAACGTAATAAATAAATATGAAAAAAGAAGTTCTCTATAAAGTATTTTAGAAACAAGTGTTTGGGGCTCAAGAAATGTGTTATCTTTTTATATTAAAAATTTGGCTATTTGAATTAAAACATTTTTTCCAAGGCTCATGGTTCATTATCATGACGTTATCTGAATTTTTTTTATTGTGTTCTGATTACTTGAAACTATTTTCGTAATTATGATTAAATGAATTTATCGTGACGTTCGATTTTGCTTTTTGATCTCTTTGGAGCGAACATTTTATGGAAGTAGATTAGGTTGGAAGTTTGGCTCACTCAATTTCACTTCCACGTATGTTTACGTGTTCTTGGCAGTTCTTTTTGCCATCATAAGGTCTTCTGACTTCTTTCGTACTTCAACAGGTAATATGGTCAACAAAAATAAAGCAATTTTTACAAAAGAGGAAGAGCTTCTGCTCCAAGATTTTAGCAGGAATGTTTCTACTAAATCATCGGCTTTATTCTATGGCAATGCATTTATTGTATCAGCGATTCCTATATGTAAGTATTATTAAGGATGTTTTATGAGTTTATATTGATATAACGTGTCATTAAGAGGTCCTTTCATAAGATTTTTTTATTGGTATTTTATTAATATATTTTATATTGACGAAAAATGAACTTGGATTGCTAGTTGTTTCAACGTTAATTCTTTTATGGAGATTTACTTCTTATTCAATTTATGTATCAGTCAATAGTTATCAGAGTACCAACTGATTTATTTACATCTATATGCTACTGGGAAAAAATATTTTCCCATTTTTTAAAAGTGTTTAATGATCAGAAGCAGTAATAATTAGTTTTCATTCAATAAACCCTATATAAGCTTGATTGACTGGCTCAAAGCAAAGCCCCTTACAGTCCCTAGCCTAAAGAGGGGAGTTTTTAATTCTGCTTTGAAAGTCTTGTTATCAGATGTGCCAAAAAAAAAACTATTATTAATTACTTCCTATATGTCTTTTTTTGTATCTAGTAATGTGCTGGTTAATATTCACAGTATAAATTAATAATAAAAAATNAAAAAAAAAAAAGAAAGAACTTAGTGTGTACTTTGCTTGATGGAGAAGCTGCCCAATGGCAGAACTCCTAAATCTCTATTTACAATACACAGGTTTTTTTTCTCTCCATATTATTTTTTTATGAAGTGTTGGCAATGTGAAGGTCACGGGGCCATTTCCTATTCAGGCGACGTGGTTGTGTCAATAATAAAGAAAAACAAGACTATTATAAATACATTAAAAGAAAGTGGTCAATTTTGCTATATCATTCCAATGGCTCCTCTATGATGTCTTCAGTGGTACAATTATTTGGGTATGCGAAACATGATTTATATGAAAGCAATTGTAGAAATTACTGTTGTGGGAAATTTGAAGATCATTCTAAAGCTACTCTAGACAAATGGAGAGTTTTTTGACCATAGGTATTTATTATTAAATGATTTTTGTTGGGGTTCGGTCAAGGTAGATCCAAAAAAAATACAAATGTTAAAAAAAGTGTATTTTTTGAAAAAAATTATTTGCCGAAATTTCGGATTATATTGTAAGCCATCTTCAGGGCAGTAGAAATACAATGCAAGAGAATACAATAATAATTTACAATATTATATTATAGAATTGCTATAATGGCAGAAGGTACAAAGGGAAAGCGGCCTGTTTCAAATGGGAGCAATAAAAAGGACAAAGGAAAAAAGAAGAGTATTATTGGGAATAAGTAACTTTTGGAACTGGGAAAAATGTTTGACAGGTTTAATTAGAAGGAGGGCTAATGGTTTTTATAATGTTGAAAATGTTTGAATAAGTTGAAGAAATTTGTTCTATGTCCCTTCTGTTGTAACTTGATTGTGTTGTAAGTTAATTTGAACGGTTTAAAGAGATAAAAGGCGTTCGTGTTCATAGGGTTCAGTGGAAAGAATGGTTAAGTTCCTCTTACATAACTTTCTACATTCATACTTTTGATAACACATTACATTATGGAAATTCTATATTATAATATTGTAAATTATTATTGTATTCTCGTGACATTTTATTTCTAAAGCCCTGAAGAGGGCTTGCAATGTAAGCTGAAAATTCGGCAGATAATTTTTTTAAAAAATATACTTTGTATTTTTAATTTGTATTTTTTTTAATCTACCTTGTCCGAACCCCAACTAAAATCATCTAATAAAAAGAGTTAACCCTTCTCTGTGATATCCAAATAGATAAAAATCCCAGTTCCC